>PVJN01000706.1:0-176898 GCA_004026805.1 Lasiurus borealis
TGAGTTTTAGCCAGACCTGGGGTTCAGTGCAGTAGGATAAGGGGTTCAGTGCAGTTGGGAGTCTCCCATCTCCCTCCTGCCAGAGGATGCAGCCATGCAATCAGGCACCCGCTCTCTCCACGCACACGTCTCCGTACCTCAGCTTTTTGCAGCTCCTCTGGATCTCCGTGAGCCCCTCTCTTTCCTTCTAGTTGTAGAATTTCCACTCATCCAGCTTTCCTGTGGTTCTGGGTGATGTTCATTCTGTCTTTTAGTTGTAGTTTTGAAATTGTTGTGTGAGGCAGCAGTTTAGGTGCTCACCTATGCCACCATCTTAGATTCTGGTTGCTAGTGTACTTTAAAGCTTGGAGGATGGAAAAAGTATTATTGTTTAAATTCTCTCTGTTTATATATAAACAGTTTTTGTGACAAAGACTATGAGTTCATAGTCTTTGATAAACATCCGCTTAAAGAAAAGGACTGAAAAGAAAAAAAAAGCAATTTATCTAAGAAATGCTTTTTCCCTCATTGTATTTACACTTTTGCCAACTTGATGAATCTTTATTGACTATGTGTTCTTTGTTACTCTTGAGACAGCAAATATTTATCTGGAGCGGATGGTGTAACTTTCATTTTTCAAATGCTTAACATTCATTCTGATGTAGGGAATTTTTATTTTTGAACTTCTAATTTAGCAATATTAACTAATTGAAAATATGAACTATTCTGTCTGAGATGCCTACTGCACACACACACACACACACACACACACTAAGTGGCCATATTATTATGATCTCTGAACACATAATAATCTGGCCACTCAGTGTATATATAGAGGCCTGGTGCATGAATTTGTGCATGAGTGGGGTCCAGCCAGCCTGGCCAGGAGAAGGGGACATGGGTGGTTTCCCTGCCTGCCTGCTGGTCTAACTCCTGGTTGAGGGGACAATTTGCATGTAAGCCTTTTATGATATAGGATATACACTAAGTGGCCAGATTATTATGCATTCAGAGATCATAATGATCTAGCCACTCAGTGTGTGTGTGTGTGTGTGTGTATGTGTGTGTATTGAAAATGGTATAAAATCAAATCAATGTAAAGATTTATTTTATTAAGTTAATATATATATATATATATATATATATATATATATATATATATACATATATATAGCATAATAATGAATAAATGCTATAAAATTTTAGTAATTAGTTGTATATGAATTTATCATGGACTTTACTTGTTTCCTTTACTAATATCTCCATAATATATCCCCTTCAAAATTAAAAATAATTATATGTCTCAATACTTTTTGGATAGAATGTTTAAATATAAATCTATTTTTGAACTTCAAATGTAACGATTTTTGTCCACGGTGCCCTTCCTTACCTACCCTACATAGAAAACCATAAGATTTCATATTTTACCATGAGAAAGCAATTAGAGAGAATGACATTTTTTCACTCATCCAGCTTTCCTGTGGTTCTGGGTGATGTGACCAATACTTAGTCACATACTCAATATTGGAATGATTAAAACTGCACCAATAAATGATTTATATTTAACTTAACACAGCTTTTAAAACTAAGGCAATGAGTGAATATTTGTCAACATATAACAATATAACAACTTTTAAACAACAGAAGTATTCAGTATATAGAATTTCACATGTCATGGTTTTTCAGTGATTACTACTTTTAGAAATAATTTCACCCACTATAAGATAAATTGTATACACTATCCCATAGTTAGACAATTGTACAATCAGCAATGGAATAATTCTAATTGATCACATGTTGAGCAAGTCAACTATTGTTAGAGTGACCATACATTACAGTTTGTCCAGGATAGTCATAGTTTATACTTATGGAATAAATATCAATAGTACTTTATTTGACTCTCAAAGATATCTCAGTTTGAATGCTAAGTTACATGCTTATTCTATATTTCATGCACCCATATAAACCTAAGAGTTATAGGGTGAAATGCATAAAAGAACTATAAGCAAATGGTCCTTACCCAGAGGAGCATGCAATTTATGATGCAAGAGGTATTACAAAATACTCCATAATTCTTTGTTTTAAAGTTCTAAATGTGTGGGAATTCACTAAATAGAGAAATGAATATGGATTAGAGTGGTTAAGGCTAGCGTAAATAGTTGCTCTGCTAAAGGATCTTGCAGACAGGTGGTCACATGGAAAAAAGTTCCAGAGATAGAGAAAATTATAGTTCACAGTTGATCAGACAACAGTGGAAATGACTGAAGAGAAAGAAGAGTTTGGTGAAAAGAATAATTAACAAGAACTTAGACATTCTGTTCTCTTGTCCTAGCTTTGCCATTGGCAAAGTTTATGTCATTGAATAAATTACTTCTCCCTTTTGACAGTAGTTCCTCCATCTATAAAACAGTGAGTGAACTGGATTCATCCATTCATCAGTTATTTATTGTGAGAATACTCTGTGAAAGGCACACCATGGAAGGACTATGTAAATGATCTCCAAAGTTCATTTTCTGCTCTAACTTCTATGGCAATCACTTTTATTCCCAGCGTTCCCAGTGATATAGTATAGCTTGTTTGTAATCATGTGCTTCTCTGTCAGAAAAGAACATTTCTTGCAGGTAACTGAACACAAAGCAGCAAATAATTGTTGGGTTAAATTGGCTTGAAACATACTAGCAAGTACCCTTTCCTAATTGGATCAGGAACATGTTTTCTTTCCCTGTGATAATGATGCAACCCCAGAATGGTAGGTGGTTTTTCCAGGAGAACCTGGCATAGCCATTATGCTATGGAGGCTATAGATGACTCAGCTGAGAAGCATGGGAACTATGCACTGGTCTTTGTCATTCTCACAACTGAGGTCTGTTTCCTAATTGTTCTGCCACTCTGGAAACTTGTTCTTGTCCCTAGTGCTAACCACCTAACAGGAGAGGTTCATTGGCAGCAAGTGAACAAGTAACTACCAACTTAAAGAAGCTGATATGTCTTCTGTGAATCCGACTGGATCAAGGCTACAAACCCATGACTCTTGCCAAGTTTTCTTATTGTGAAGAGTGGGGAAAGTGGCCCTGAGGCATTAGGATGGATTAAACATTATTTTTAATAATATACATGGACTCTCCACTAGAAAAGGCTTGAGGTAGACCTAGTCAAAAAGAAATCTAAAGCGTGAGACAAATTATTGTTATTCATCTAATATTTATTCTGTATTTTAAAATTGCAGTATAAGAACAATGTTTATGTTTACCCATAAATAAATTTGGACCTTCTTAATATAGTCAATACAAAATACAAGATAAAATATGTTTAAGCTTATACTTTGTTTGCCTTTTTTCAAGTCATAAAAAAGAGAGTGACTTGTGTGTGTGTGTGTGTGCGGAAGTGGCAGGATATATTTAAAGCCATCTGCGAGTCCCCCTGACTAATGTTTGCTTTCAGTATTGCTAGTGGTGGTCATGGTCATAGTGGGAGAGAATGAAATAGAGAGAAATCCAAAATTTTGTGGAGTATTATTGAATGAAAAGTAGAAGTAACAAACATAGTAGTTGTAATAGATGTTTGATCACAAAGGAGTATTACAAGAAAAGCAAATTATTGAAATTTAGAAGTGAGGATATTTATTTTCTCTATATTGTACTTTATACACAAAATGCTTATAAATATTACAACCCTGCACTTTTTGTACAGTTAAGCATGGGAAGGGAAACTAAAGTCCTTACAGTAAATTATTCTTAGTGCCTTTCATAATTTACAAAAAATAAAAGTGAATTCCAAGTGCTCAGCAATTTCTACTAGGTTTCCACATCATCTCATTGGAATTGGAAATTTTTTGAAATATTTTTTATTAATTTAAGAGAGGAAGGGAGTGGGAGAGATAGAAACATCAATGATGAAAGAGAATCATTGATTGGCTGCCTCCTGCATGCCCACCACTGAGGATCAAGCCCAAAACCCCGAGCATGCACCCTGATAGGGAAAGTAATCTTGACCTGGTTCATAGATCGACACTCAACCTCTGAGCCACAACAGCCAGGTACATTGGGATTTTAAAATTTTAGTGTTTTTTTTTCCAAGAAATGCATTTAAATGTAAATGTACTAAGGCAACCACATAAAACATGAATTCAGATATATGAACAGCTAAAAAGGAACTGAGAGAAGATGAAAATAGGTTGTAAATTAATCATTGGAAATCTGTCTTTTCAACTATACTGCATGTGAACTTTATTTTTTTATTGATTTTTTACAGAAAGGAAGGGAAAGGGATAGAAAGTTAGAAACATAGATGAGAGAGAAACGTCGATCAGCTGCTCCTGCACACCTCCTACTGGGGATGTGCCCATAACCGAGGTATATGCCCTTGACAGAAATCAAACCTTTCAGTCCGCAGGCCAATGCTCTATCCACTGAGCCAAACTGGTTAAAGCTGCATGTGAATTTTAAATCAATCTGTTTGATATTGCTAGTATATCAAAAAATTAAATGTTGAAAACATCTAACTAAAAAGGAAGAAGTAGGAAGAGGAAAAGCAAATGCAAAAATGCATATGGAATCACTTGACAATGTGCTGAAATATTAATCTGCAGACATCTCTAAGTTTGTTTAAAATTAACAATAATTTTGAAAGCAGATTATTTCTTTTGAAAATGTGCTCAATAATTTCAATGTGCACAAGCAAACGCAATATGAACCTGTGCTCATTTTCTGTGTGCATGCGTGTGTGTGTGTGTGTGTGTGTGTGTGTGTTTAACCTTTGTTCTGGAAAAATAACAGCATTATTGAGGACAGGCATAAGACAGGAGAAAGAAAATGAAGATGCTAGCTCACACTGAGATCTGGAGAACTTGAGCAAGGCAAACTTGTTTTTTTTTTTTTTTAAAGGCAGTGAGGAGGTTTCTTTTTTGCAAGTGAAGAAAACTGAGACTGAGTAAGGGTGAGTTTCAGAACAAAAAGAAAGGAAGCTGAATTGAAACCAATGGGATGGTATATATGCTTTTTCTTCCTGCGAAGATAAGAAATTTTTCTTGGACAGAAAGTGTAGTAAGGAGATAGATTTATACCTATGGTGTTTCAGGACAAACAACTAGGCTCTATAACAAAGTTATAGAATACTTTATATTTTTAATGTAGAAGGAAATGACTGACTAAATGGAATACTTCACTGATTTTCCCAAGCAAACCTACTTACAAAATGTCAGAAATAGAGAGTGCCTTCTCAGATGAGCTAATGTGAATCCACTCATTCCCCAAACCATGTATAGAAAACAGGTTGAGAGGGAACCATAAAATAGCCTCATGAGAGTTCAATACTATGTAGAAATTAATAATTTAAGAACAGAGCCTGTTTTTTGTAACACCTTCAATATGGATTTAACAGCATCTGCAGCTATCCATTTTTTAAAAAGAATTTTTCTTATTGAATTTTGGAGAGAAGGAAAGGGAGATGGAGAGAAAAACATTGATATGAGAATGAAACACTGATCGGCTGCCTCTTGCACACCCCCTACCCAAGATCAAGCCCACAACCATGGACATGTGCCCTGACTAGGAATCGAACCAGCAACCTTTCTTTGCACAGAAAGAAGCCCAACAAACTGAGCCACACCTGCCAAGGTTGTGGCTATTTATTTTTGAGATGCATGGGCATGAAATGTATTCTCAGAGACTTTCAGTTAGTAAACCTATATAGCAACTGTATTATAAATAGAATCCTTGCACCACTTTAAAAGTGATTATTTGTAATATGTTTTTCATCATTATGTGATACTAGTGACCCAGTGCACAAAATTTGTACATGGGGGAGGGAATGCTCCTCAGCTTGGCCTGCACACTCTCCAGTCTGGGACCCCTCAAAGGATGTCCTACTGACAGTTTACAGACATTCCTCTCACAATATGGGACTGCTGGCTCCAGCCACTCACCTGCCTGCCTGCCTGCCTGATTGCCCCTAACCACTCTACTTTCCTGCCTGATCTCCCCCAACTTCCCCCCTGATGGCCTGCTCACTTCAAACTGCCCCCCTGCTGTTCTGATCACCTCCAACTGACCCCCACTGATGGTCTGCTCACTCACAACTGGCCCCCTGCTGGTCTGCTTACCCCAATGGCCCCTGCTGTCCTATCCTGGCCTGATCACTCCCTGGCAACTCAAGGTTCCAGACCCTCCTTTTTTATTTTTATTTTCTTTTCATTTTTTTCAGCGCCTCCTTGAGCGGAGGCCAAGGCCGGCTGGAAGCAAGTTTCTAGGATTTATCTTCTATAATAGAAACTTTGTAGCTTTGAGTAGAGGCCAGGGCAGGCCAGGAAGCTTGGCTTCCTCCATCACCAGGGGCAACCCAAGCATCCTGCTTGCTCCAGCTCAGTGGCTGTCTGCCATCTTGGCTGGGTTAATTTCCATACTTGCTCCTGATTGGCTTGTGGGTGTGGCTTGGTATAGTGGAGTGATGGCTAATTTGCATGTTTCTCTTTTATTAGTGTAGATTATCTCATTACATTAGGTAATAATATGTCAACTGTTTCAATAATATTCTAAGGGAAGAATGAATATTCTTACTGATTTTTAAGATTTCTGGTTTTGCTTTTGCTTGAGCAGCTCCATAAATTAATATTTATTTGGTACATTATTTTTATTATGAAAAGAAAAACAAATGGCTTCTCTTGTTATCTATTGATACTGTTGTAATTTAACCTAAACACTTGATCAAACTTTTATTGATTCCTATTCATGTGATAAAACAATATGAAATAACATCTCAAATGCTATTTAGTGATGGTTAACTTGCAAATATTGTTAAATTCCATTTAAAAATTCTTTGACAAATGTGTTTTTTAAAGGAAAAACATCATGATGAGAGTATGGATGGACACATCACGCTCGTTAGGGGACTCCTAGCCTTTCTGTGTCATACTATATGTAATCCTTCCTGGTTATTTCAAGTAATATTTTCAATCTAAAATCGAGGAGGCAAGTGCTCACGTGTCCTCTTCCAGGTTTGTAAATTACAGGGAGGAGGACATGGTGGCAACTGTCACCATGATTGATTTCCTTGGGCTAGATAATTGACCAACTGATTGTAATCAATACATTGTGGACTCTCTCAGAACAGTGGAACTGTTACATTAAAACTCCTCAAAGTAGAACTAAGAAGAAATGTTTTGAATTTTAAAGATTTTGAAGTGCAAGTACCTTTTCCATGTCATTTCTTCTTCTAAAGAACACAATTAATGTTTAACCATGTGTTTTTCACAAATTATAATGTTGCAATTGTAAAATGTAAATCCAAAAGATAATAGTAATAAAATGATAGATTCTTCATTTTAGTTTTGTAGTAAACTTGTATAATGCTCCATTAGAAACCTTTGTAGAATTATAAATAGATATGAGAAGATTCATATATGATTAATGTATTTTACAATCTTCTTGTCTTTGAGTATGAAGTGTATTACAGGTTAAGCTCAAGCCAGCAAACAAGAATGTTTTTAGAACTACATAACTCTCAAAACTGAGATGTGAAGTTGTATGCCATAATAGCAAAATAATAGTAATTATAAAGTAAATATAATTATAATTGAAATAAAAATACATAAGTAAATGTCTTTATTCAACAAATATTTACATAACACCTAATATCTACAAGGTATTTTCCATTCATAATCTGTTCTTAATGATAATCATCTAAGCCACTTAATAATGGAAGTACTGTAGTATTTTCAATTGTCTTATTGATAATGCATCCCTGAATCATGAAAAGCAGGACCAGATGTTACCACTCTCTTCATTTCTTCTTAAATGTATTTTATATTCTCTTTTAATGGAAAGATGGAACACACATGTTATTAGGAGTTATTATTGAGTAGGAATAATCAAGGGAAGTTTCCTAAATGACATTGTTCTCTAGAGATGAAGTACACTCCATTAGGAAGTAGAGCATTAAAGGCTTGTCAATAACATCTTATTATTTGCAAGAACTCTGGTAGAATTTTATCCACATTTTTGTTGTTGTTTTATATATATATATATATATATATATATTACTGATTTCAGGGAAAGGAAGGTAGTGGGAGATTCAATGATGAGAATCAATGATCAGCACCACCCCCCACACTGGGGATTGTGTCCGCAACTTGGGCATGTACCCTTACTGGGAATCGAACTGTGACCTCCTGGTTCATGGCTTGATGCTTAACCACTGAGCAACACTGGCCAGGCAGAATTTTATCCACATGCTGATCTTATGAGTCTCAAATTTTATTACAGAGAAGGTAAATGTTACAGAAGGTAAATGTTTCAGGCTATATCATGCCACTATTAAGCTTGACAGTAAATGTTTAACAGTTGTATTTTTGGCAACAAAGTATGCATATTTAAAAATAATTGAAACTCTTTGAATTTCATATTCAATGCAATCAAACAAACATGCTAAATGCAATGAAGACAAACACAAATTCTGTGCATTCAAATAATTTATACCCTAGGGGTAGAGATATCCTAACACCATTTTAAAAGTAGGACTCTTCTACCTTATGCATTTGACCATCATCTTTCATTTTATTATGGTTTTTATTTTTTCAACTCAAACTATTAAGTGTACATCGATAGTAGATTTTCTGGTTAAGCAGATGCTACCTGAATACATTGATTTGTAAAAATTACAAATAGATTGAGATATTCTCTAACATAAAATTAATTTCTGCTTTTTGCTGAGTCCTTATCCTATACAATAAACGCCTAATATGCAAATCAAAGAATGGCAGAACAACTGGTCACTATGACGTGCACTGACCCCCATGGGGCAGATAACTCAACTCAGGAGCTGCCCACAGCCCACAGGCCCCAGACCGGCCAAGGCAGGTGCCAGCCGGGATCCCCAATTGCCCCAATTGTTGCCCAACAGATCAGTCCTGATTACCGGCCAGGCCTAGGGACCCTACTCATGCACAGATTTTGTGCATCAGGTCTGTAGTAATAATATAAAATCAGGGTCCTTGTACTCTGTTGGAGGCTTTTCTGATATTGATACCTTAGTATATTCTCATTTCTGACTAGCTCTTTTATTTAAGTTTATGTGTGTTTTTTTCTAATTGATTAGTTGTTAGGAAAAAAAAAATGTCATTCCAAACTTGGTTGTATATAGTCATTCATACAAGATCATCAAGGGAAAATTGAATTTCCTTTGAATAATTATTTTACATATTTTACTTTTTTCCTTTAAAATTGTTCTCAAGAGCACTGAAGGATAGCTATATTTCCCAGCAGACAATAATGAAAAATGATCATTGAGAAAGAATATTATGCCATTTCAACAGGATGTGGTCTTGTTTAGGAAGTGATAAAATTAACTGCATTCATTTCCATGTATCTTTGGAAATATCAAATCTACATTTTCATAGCCTCATTCTTACTATTGTACCCTAAATAAGAAAAGGTGCAAGCCTAGCAAAAAGAGTAAGTTGCTGTAAATTATATAAGCTTTTTATTAATACTATGTGGTATCTGTATCAAAACTTTAAAAAAAAATACAGAGAGGAAGGGAGAGGGATAGAGAGTTAAAAACATTGATGAGAGAGAGACATTGATCAGCTGCCTCTTGCACACCCCCTACTGGGGATGTGTCCTTAACCAAGGTACATGCCTTTGACCGGAATCAAACCTGGGACCTTTCAGTCTGCAGACTGACACTCTATCCACTGAGCCAAACCGGTTTTGGCAAAATGTCTCATTTTAAAACTATTATAGGAATACACAGCATTTTACAAATAACATGGGTGGAATAATAAGTAGGAAATTTGCTACCAACTTTTTGCATATTTCTGTTACAAATAACTCAGAAAAATATTTTGGCAAAGCAGCAGCTATTTTCAAGAAAATAATTAGAAACTAAGAGACATACTTTTTTAAAATATATTTTTATTGATTTTACAGGGATAGAGAGAGCCAGAAACATCAATTATGAACGAGAACAATTGATGAGCTGCCTCCTGCACATTCCCCACAGGCGATCAAGCATCCAAACCCAGGCATGTGTCCTGACTGGGAATCAAACCATGACCTCTTGGTTCATAGGTCGATGCTCAACCACTGAGCAACATTGGTCAGAGTAGGAGACATCATTTTCTAAAAAAAGGAGAAATAGTGTTATTATTAATGAAGTGGCTGTGAATTTTATGATATCACATTACTTTTGCTTCCTTTATGAATTTTGTTCTATATAAATGAGGTTCCTGGATAAATGAGATTTTGCCATTTACAGTGCATTTTTAAAAATGTATCTTTATTGTTGAAAATATTATAGATTTTCCCTTTTTTTCCCATTGACCTCCTTTATCCCACACTTACCCCTCCCAGGCCTTCATACAGAGCATTTTAAAAAATAGATCTCTGGTTCACAAGAAGATAAACGTTAGGTTACTGATTTGTATTTTAAGAGAAGTGAATAGAACCATATTAATTACTTTGTAGTCTCTATTGTGTCTTCCTGAATGCAATCAGTATTTTAATGCAAATTTCTCATTACCATAATGTTTTGTTAGCCCTCATATATTATTTGTTAACACCTTGATTTTTTTTAAAGTAAAATTATAAATCACAGATATATTGGGTGAATAGTACAAGGTAGGAAGAAACAAAGAGGTTTTGAGCTTTGAGTTTATGTCTTTACTGCAAAACCAAAATTAATTAGTTTTAACAGGATAAATCCCTCAGTGTGAAAGTACTTTGCTAAGAAATTATAAAAGTACTGATAAAATACAAAGCTACTTTCATAGGCTGACAGTTATTAATTTCATGTTCTTGAGCTGGCTCAATTTCAGGCACTTCAATGCTAAATAAAGAAATGTTTCTTTAGTTTTATCTTGAAGAGCAAAACAATCCCTCAAAGCTCCAACTGAGAAATAACTGCTCTATAACATATAAAGAAAGCAGATTTTAGATTTAAATTGGTGAACCATTGTTTTTGGAGGTTTATCCCCTTCACTCAATCTTGCAACTTAGATTATAGTTAGTGAAACAGTTTGGGAGTTCATGTGCTTGCCTAAGTGAATAGCTAAGACTGTTCAAAGATCCATGTAGCTTGTTGGAGTTAGTTTTGTTTTAGGCAATAGACACATTTTTGAGAATTTGTAAGTAATGGAACTTTTACCAAGTAAGTCATGGAAACTGTTTAAAGAACCTCATGAGTCTTTTGGATTCACATAGGAAGATGAATAGAAGCATTGCATTGTTTCCCTTTAATTTCCTACTCCTCCCCTCACTCTTTAATCAGATTAGCATGTTATTCTTGAAAATTGTATATGTTCCTTCCTTCTTAAGACTTTTTAAGTTGGAAGATCATCTACTTATGGGATATGAAGATTTTGCTATTTGAGCCTCTCTGTTGATAAGAGTTACATGCTTCCATTAATAAAATAACTACTGCTAGAGGCTTTGAGATAATTATTTTAATGGAACTGAAAGTATTAACAATTGGTTGCAACATGCTGTGTAAATATATTTAAAGTAGCATAGTAGGGAGAATCCAAGATGGTGGCATAGGTAAACACCTACACTGCTGCCTCACACAACAATTTCAAAACTACAACTAAAAGACAGAATGGACATCATCCAGAACCACAGGAAAGCTAGCTGAGTGGAAATTCTACAACTAGAGAGAAAGAGAGGGGCTCACAGAGACCCAGAGGAGCTGCAAAAAGCTGAGGTATGGAGACTCACTCGCTGAGAGAGCAGATGCCGGTGAACCTGGCAGGCTTTCTCTGGCGGGAGGGAAATGTAGACTCTCAAAGGTATTGAACCGCTTATCCTATGACACTAAACCCCAGATCCAGCTGAAACTCATACGGGGAGCGTTTGGACTGTGAAAAGAGAGAGGTGCAGGGAAATTTAGGGGAGTTGCAAAAGATCAGAGGTTTGGTGGCGCTCAGAGTACAGACTGCTGATTGTGCCCCTGGCTTTTACAAGTGAAGGAGAGACAGACCCTCCCAACTGCACCACATCTGTCTCCACTAAGCCCCAGTTTTGGGTGAAACCCTGGGGACCCAGACTCCTGTGGTCCTGGAGTGCAGGGGAGCTGAAAATGCAGTGGTCTAGAGGCACTGCCCTCGCACTGCACCACTCCAGCGATTACACAGTCATGTGAGACTCAGAGGCCGTGGAGGGCGGGGCCGACTGGAAGGCAAGGTGGTCCCTTAAGCCCTGACACTCCACCCATCCCAAGCTCAACAGAGAGGCTTCTGTGGTTTTGCAAGTCTGGTATCATAAGGCTGAGTCCAACACAGAAGTTCTCCCAGCATAGTTAAAATGCCTAGACAAGCGAAGGGAATCACAAACAAAAGAAATGGAGGAAAACAAATAATTGGATATAGAGTTCAAAACCACGCTTATAAGCTTATTCAAGAATATCCTAGAAAAGTTGGACAAAGTTAGCGAGACCCAAGAGGAGATGAAAGAGAACCAACTAGAGATGGAAAAGATCCAACTAGACACGGAAAAGGACCAACTAGAGATGAAAAAGGACCAACTAGAAATTAAACATACACTGACTGAAATAAAAAATATTATACAGAGTCCTAATAGCAGACTAGAAAAAGGCAAGAATCAAGTCAAAAATTTGAAATATAAAGAATCAGAAAACACTCAACGGGAAAAGCAAGAAGAGTAAAGAATCCAAAAATGTGAAGATAATGTAAGGAGCCTCTGGGACAGCTTCAAGCGTACCAACATCAGAATTGTGGGGGTGCCAGAGGAAGAGAGAGAGCAAGATACTGAAAACCTATTTAATGAAATAATGACTGAAAACTTCCCACATCTGGTGAAAGAAATAGACTTACAAGTCCAGGAAGCACACAGAACCCCATATTATAAAAGGAATCCAAAGAGGACCACACCAAGACACATCATAATTAAAATACCAAGAGCAAAAGACAAAGAGAGAATATTAAAAGCAGCAAGAGAAAAACAGTTTATTACCTACAAGGGAGCACCCATTCGACTGTCATCTGATTTCTCAACAGAAATGATGCAGGCCAGATGGGAGTGGCAAGAAATATTTAAGGTGATGAATAGCAAGAACCTACAACCAAGAATACTCTATCCAGTAAAGCTATCATTCAGAATTGAAGGACAGATAAAGAGCTTCACAGGTAAGAAAAAGCTAAAGGAGTTCATCAACACCAAACCAGTATTATATGAAATGCTGAAAGGTACTCTTTTAGAAGAGGAAGAAGATAAAGGTAAACAATAAAAAATTATGAACAACAAATACATATCTATCAATAAGTGAATCTAGAAATTAAGTGAATTAAAAATTTGATCAACAGAAAAACTGGTGAATATAATAGAATCAGGAGCACAGAAAGGGAGTGGACTGATAATTCTCAGGGGGAAGTGATGAGGGGTGTACAGGAAGAGACTGGACAAAAATCATACACCTATGGATGAGGTCAATGGGAGGGAGGTAAGGGCAGAGGGAAGGGTGGGAGCTGGGTGGAGGGGAGCTATGGAGGGGAAAAAAGAGAAACAAATGTAATAATCTGAATAATAAAGATTTAATTTAAAAAAATAAATAAAGTAGCATACTAATTAAAGTCTTGCTTCTCAATGCTGAGTTTCTTATTTGTGATTGGCCCATAGTTAAGAAGTAAATGGCTGAGGGCCTCGGGGTATGGATTAGACACACAAAGAGATGAGTCAAGAGATAATGGTGGCTCCAATAATCGCCCAAATATATTCTCTATGAAAAGCATTTCATGAGGAGAGAAGCAGAACACAGCATTTTTCAGGAAGGCACTGTGGCTAACTACAGAGGAAATACACATGAAAACAGCATAAGGAAAGGCAGCACTTAATGCCTCCATTGGGGGCAAATGGAATTTCCAAGCTGGTGACAATAGTTCCTGTTCCATCGAGCCCTAAAAAGCCACTTAATTTAAAAAGAGGGGCAGAAGTAAGAGAAAGCTCATAAAGAAAAGAAATATAAATATCAGGTGGTGACAGGAATGGAAAATATGTAAGAAAAATAGGTACTTTAAGGCTCACATAAAAAAAAATACCTCAAGAACACAGAATAAAAAGCAATTTAATACACATGCACATGAGACTCATGATATTCAGATCATAAAATGGGGCCCAGAGAAATGATGATCCAGCCAGGTCTTATACTTTTTATTTATTTTTATTTAAACATTAAAAAAAATAATTTGAGAAAGAGAGGGGAAGTGAGAGGGAGAAAGAGAGAAAAACATCAATTGGCTGCCTTCTCCATGCCCTCTTACTGGGGATCCAGCCAGCAACCTGGGCATGTGCCCTTGACCTAAAATCGAACCAGCGACCTATAGGTATATAGGACGACACACAACCAAGTGAGCCACACCAGCCAGGACAATAAACAAACAATGCATTTATAAGAAATTGAGAGGGGAGATATACATTTATAAGGAATTGAAACTGTACATGATTGGAATCTATGTACAGATTGGATATTCATTAATGAGAAATTTAAGCAAAGCAAATGAGAAAAGAGACAACAAACTTTGATTATATAGACTCCAGCTGTGAGTTGTTTAAGTATAGCTATTAGGGGTATCTTGCAAGTATAGGAAGGACATCTTTCACATGGGATATTTATCTCTTGCTTTTGTTTTATTCATTTATTTATTTAGTAGAGACCCAGTGCACAATATAATGTGAGACCCAGACCCACTGTGTTGGCAGGGCCCAGACAGACTCCCACCAAGTTGGGCAGGAGTGTGGGACCCAGGGTTAAGTCCCCATCTACCCATGCACACCTCACTGTGCACACCCTTACCAGGACCCGGGAACCTGAAACCCAAGTACATTGTGCCCTTGACCAAGAATCAAACCAGCAACTCTCTGGTGAGAAGGCTGATTCTCTAACCACTGACCAATGCCGGCCAGGGTTAGCTCCTACTTTTAGAGGAACAGATACTGTAATTCAATGTTCTTGCCATGGCAATTTCTTAAGTAACTTTAATTCAAAATGACCAATATGAGATTGTGGGATAGTTTGGGGTGGCCTACTCTGGGCTCCAACAGCTGCATAAAGGGAGATTTAATGAATATGAGAAAATACAATGGAAAAGCTAAAAAGTAGTCCAGTCCTAGCTAGTGTGGCTCAGATGGTTGGGCATTGTCCAGTGCACTGAAAGGGACAAGAGAAAGCAAAGTGGGGAAATTTCTGAGATTGGATAAAAAGTAAAATGAAAGGACAAATACTTCTTTTACATTGGTGGATACAGGTTAATTAATAGTTAAAAATTCACATAATACCAATAACAATGAGGGATTATGTGGTCTGTGCTTTGGTGGAGTGATTATACACTGAGGGGTCTGGAAAAATGAAATTATTTTGACATTCAAACGTTATGTTTCTGTAAATGCAAAAAGGCAATAGACAGGCTCAATTAGGGTAGAGATTGACCTTTGTCAAGGAAGATACTGGTCTAGGAAATGACTAACTGCCATGACTCGCTTTTATTTGGAAGCTTTATTTTCAGACCATCCTATGTGGTTACTGGTACTTTAGGTCTCTGAGTTTTCAAGGCCACCTTGCAGGCCTCCCCTGAGCTTTTCAGGTTTAGTATGTGGCCCCTTTTTTGTTCATACTATTTTCTTCAAGTATTTGCAAGTAGTTTGCTTAGCACTGTTCAATTCAGTAACAGATTACTAAATGCCTGTAAAAGGGTTCAGAATAGTTCCCCAGCATGTGCATCTTTGGCATGGAGATTATTTTGAGTTAAAGATAATCAAGGCCCAGCAGATTCAAGGAAAACTTCACCTATCCTTGAACTTCCTAAAATAATTTAGAAAGGGGGCCTGCCATAGGAAGAGTTATTACCAGAAATAACTTTTTTTTTTTTATCTGAATGACCTATCTGTATGGCAGGGCAAACATCTGATTGCCAAAAAAAAATGTGCTTTTCTTATGTTCCTCTGAATTACCCTTTGAAGCCCCAGGCTTCTATTCCCATTCCTTTGCTCAGGATGGTATATAAGCCTCAACTTCTGGACTTGTCCCTTTGTAGGGACCCCATAGGTACATAATTAAATGTTTATCTTATGTTAATCTGTCTAATGTTGATTTGATTATTATACCATCTAAAAGCACTTAGAAGAGGGGAGAAAAAATTGTCCACCCTTACATCTACTGTGTACCAGGTTTTAGGGACTCCAAAGGGATTAAATTATAGTAGCTGTCAATTAATCGCATTTAGCCTGATAGAGAAGACAGATGCACAGACAAAATTAAAATGTTATTAAAACAATAATGAAATAAGTATGAGATTCACAAGTAATGTAGAGGAGGGAAAGCCTGTTACTGTCAGAGAGCTTTACCAAGGACATGGTCTATGTAACAGTATTCTGTGTAATAACTCAGGTATCCAAGTATGGAAAGAGTTCAAAGGTCATTTCAGAAAGGAGAAACAGAATGTACCAAGACAGAGATGTCTGAAAACAGCGCAGCCTCTGTAAAAGCGGAAATATAGTTTTCCTCTACAAAGAAAGATTAACAAGAGAAAAACAAACTGAAACTTAGTGCATGTATACCTCCTCTATATATGGTAGATACCCAGCAAGTGTGTAACTACCTGAGATGTCCATGGCCACCACTTTAAATATCATCTTCATTGAGATCCAAGATGGATTCAGAGTATGTGAAAGATACACTCACCTCCTCCCAGGACCAAACTGGAACAGCAACTAAATTATAGAAAATTATCCTGAATAACCAAACTGAGGACTAGCTGAATAAAGTCTTATTACCAAAGATTTCCATAAGAAGTCGCATTGAGACGGATAGGAAGGGTGGAGACATCCCGTGGGCAGTGTCTCAGACTCCAGTGGGATATCTCAGCTGCAGACATTTCCCCTGATGAACGTAGAGAGGGGGTGGTCTCAGTCCTATGTTGTACTCCCAATCCCAGAGCACAAGACTTGAGAAGAGGCCCCTGCAGATCTGGCTGTGAACATCAGAGGAGATTCTGTCCACCGAGGAGAGACAGGAGTTGAATAGAGACATGAGACCGTTCTTAAAGGAACAATGCGGAAAATATCATTCACAGCCACTCACTCCATGCTCCAGCAAAGGAAGGAAGGTTGAGCTCAACTGGAGTTGTGTGAGTAGAGACAGGATTGTGGCTCTCTGGAGAGAACAGAAGGAACAACTGCCAGGTCCCCTTTCTGAATCACTCTCCTGTATCACAGACACTATCTTCCTTGGGTGGAACACTCTCCTCTTTATGACATCAGCCCCACCCTCTAGATTCTGTGTTGCCCAACCTTGTGAGCTCATGCCTGAAGAGGACAGCTGCCTGGCCCCAGGGTGTAGATGTCCCGGCAGACTCAGGATTGTGTCAGTGAATGAGTGGTGTGATTTTGGGGTGGAGAGCTCTCCCTCCAATTTCCCATGAACCTGACTGATGCATTCTCCTCATGGGAAATCCTCTAGCCCCACCCTTCAAGAGGACAGACAGTCTCTCCCTCTCCACTTCTGGGAGCCCCTCTATGCCAAGGTCTGGTCAGAATCTCTGATAGATTGAGTTGTGTGGTTCTGGATGAAGGCCACTACTCTCACTTTCCCCCAAGCCTGAACAGCACCTCTCCCATACAGAAGAGCTACTAGCTTCACCTTCTGACTCCCAGTATTCCTGCCCTGTTGAGCTCAGGCTCCTAGAAATGTAACTTCTACTCTATTTTCTGGGCTTCTCCAGTTTCTGATGTTTCACAGAAATAATCAGCACCAAGAGATAGGTAATTAGTTACCTACAAGGGAGCTCCCATAAGACTATCAGCTGATTTCTCAACAAAAACTTTACAGACCAAAAGGCATTGGCATGAAATATTCAGTGATGAAAAACAAGGACCTATAAGCAAGACTACTTTACCCAGCAATATCATTTAAAATTGAAGGAAAGGATTCTAGAAGATAGTAGTAGTACAGCAAAATATAGGTAACAGCTAGCAGTATATGCCTCTTTGGCCTAAGATTATTTTGAGATGATTATTTGTGAGAAACATCAGACACTGGAGAAGCCCAGAAAACAGAGTAGAAGTTACACTTTTGTAAGGGAAACTTACATATGTAAAGGATATCTCCATTTGTAAGAGTGTGTCCCTCTGTACTAGGAAGAGAAGGAAGACTAAATCACAAGAGAACCTGATTCATTGACAAAGTGCCTCTATTTTTTCCTTTTTCTTAAACAATATATAAACTAACAAGTTAATTTTATTGTTAATATTATTATTTCTTAGATTGTGTACTTTAGATTTTTCCTATATATCCTATTTTTAGCAATTTTAAGAATTTTTCAGAAACATGAGAACTATACTGGGAGCTCATATAAGTTTTAGGTTTCTGTTCCTCAACAGAATAAGAATACTTCAGGATCTTCTCTTTCCTTATTAGGATATGGAAACTAACAGGTCCCAGACAGTTTAGCTTAGTGATAATTTATTTATTGCCTTCTGAACCCTAGTTACAATACTTTAATATTAACAGTCTTTGACTACAAGGGAACAGCAGTACATCATTTCAGATACAGGTATTATATTCTCCATTTTCTCCAGTCATTTCATGTTATTTTTAATATATGTTCATGATAATTATGGTAGTGAATTCATAGTGCCTAATACACTTTTCAAGCACTTGGGAAGATATTCTATTTTCAAGTATTAATTTCAGTTTTTTTCAATACAATTTAAATGTTATACAGAAAAAATAATAGTTGGCAGTACATTTTGTCTCCTTTGTCTATTAGCCAACAATACAAACACTTTTTATTCTTGTGGGACTTTTTCTCACTGACTAATTTATTTTTATAACTCCTGATACAATATGATGCAGCAGTCTTTATTTTAGTACAAAGAAATATAGTATTTATTCTACTGTTAATCACATTTTTCTCTGAAAGAATGCTTGTGTGTGTGTGTGTGTGTGTGTGTGTGTGTGTGTGTGTTTTCAGGGCAGTGATGTGTCAGCAAGGCTTTTAGCTATAATTGTAAGGAGTCTGCAAAAAGCTGATAATCTTTAGTCCTTTCGTTTTAGTTTCAAAGAATAGGCATATAATATCACCATTCAATCATTTATTTATCCAATGACAGGTGAGGAGTAGGAAACATTTTTTTATCTATATAAGAATGCAACTGTAGTTTTGCATGACTTTTTATGAAAAATAGATAGTTCAAGCCTAACATGTCTTGTACTATCTTGAGAGATCTGTCTATCTTGACAGATCTAGGCAATGAGGACAAAATGGATGGCATAGATCTCTAAGTTGACTAAATTTATGTCATTCATTACTCTATTGTAATCATTAAAGTACCATATAAACAACTAACCAATGCTCATTAAGCAAAGATGAAAGGGAAATCCTAGAGTTAAATTTTCATATCACTTAAAACATAAAACAGGCCCCAAGTGGTACTCAGTTGAAGGTATTGAGAGTATTGAGAAATTACTTGGTATACTCCGAAGATTTTTTTTTTTAAATTCATTGCAACACATCAAACCATGTATAACCATCAATGTTTTCTTATCTCAACTCCTTACCATGATTTACCACACCTTAATGACAGAGTCCTAGGTAATTTTCTCTAGCCTCATCTCATGCAACTCATTCACTATTCTCCAGCCACAGTGGTGTACACTCACCCTAAGCTATTTACACTTGATATTCACTCTGGAGCACTATTTTCTCAGATCTTCAAATGACTAATTCTCCTCATTTTCAGAGTTTCAGGTTATATGTCACTATCTCAAATTACTCAACCATACCTCTCACATTTTTCTATTTTATTATATTTTTCACAGAACTGTTACTATATAAAGTTACCTTATTTGTTCACTTTCTTATTCAATCTATGCCAGCCCCTGTATGTATTGAAATTCCATGCTAGCCAGGACATCACCTATCTTGTTCAAAACTTTCTCAAGCAACCAGTTTGCATATTTATTGAAGTATAATAAGTAATACAAATAGCTATCAGTCAACTAGTTAAGTCTTAGATCTAAGATGTTCAGGGGTGTGGAATTAGGGAATGATGTAGGAGCTCTTGAAAGACTTAAGAGGTGGGATATAATGATAACAAAAGGACTAGAAAATAAGACCTATGAAGAGAAAATGCTGATATAAGTTGGAGCAATACTACTCCAAAATAACAACTATATTTTTTCGTTTTTATAGTTTACAGTGTACTTTTGCAAGTATCAACTCCCTTAACTTTTTACATAATAATCATGTATCTTTTTTATAATTGTCACTATTTTATAGGCATTGAAACTTTGGTACAGAGAATTTAAGCGATTTGTCCAAAGTCACATAGCTATATGGTATAATTCATGTTTTCTTAGTCTCATGTGCAATGTTTTTTTTCATGATACTACTTCTAATTTAGCCTGCAGAGCAAGGTATTTTTTGATATAATAAAGACATTTCTCATTAGAAATTATAAATTCTGATAAACATTATCCCAGATTGTTCCCATATATCTTTGGAATTCACTGGGAATAGATATTCATCTGTCTGGTATGGCTTGCAAGGTCTGATTCGAAGGTAAGTGATTACTTAGACATGGTCTCTTCAAACTCTAAGATTTTGTGGTCTTTTTTGGGCAAAGCTTTGAACTTTCAAAATGAATTGTTTTAAGTTTATTAATACTTAAAATTTGACCAAATGATACTAACCTTTAAACTTTATATCACAACTGGACTTGGCTCTAGGATGTGCTCACTGCATGGGGTGTGCATATTTTTATTCAATACCCAGAGCATGCAGTGTGAACATATGGAGATTGTATGATAGCCAGGAGGGTAGAACATGAATTATTAAAGAGTAATTTTATGCTTCATGTAGACTTATTATTTCTTTATCTTAAGCTTCTTAATAAACCTGCTTCCAAACTCTTAGTTCCATAGCCTAGATTCCACATTCATAACTGGCATCTGCATACTGCTTCTATTTTTATAAATATTTTTATCCCTTTATTTAGATTAAATGTTTGTTAGAATTTCACATGGATAGTCAAAGTTAGCTTCCAGTACAGAAGCATTTTTTAAATAGAACTATAAAAAACACATGGGAAATATAATTCTTTTGATTTTCATCATTTTATTGAAATTTCTTTTTCTGACACATCAGATGTTCTCTATTTATAGTTGATAACTAAAATCTCCATAATATGATTTTACCCCATAGTAATATGAATATATCTTCTTGTGCTCATCTAACTGGATGTTTCATTTTTTTAAAATATATATTTTATTGATTTTTTTTTATGGAGAGGAAGGGAGAGGGATAAAAAGTTAGAAACATTGATGAAAGAGAAACATCAATCAGGTGCTTCCTGCATGCCCCTACTGGGGATATGCCCACAACCAAGGTATATGCCTTTGGCGAAAATCGAACCTGGGACCTTTCAGTCCTCAGGCCAATGCACTATCCACTGAGCCAAATAGGTTAGGGATGGATCTTTCTTCATATTATGAATTTAAAATATTCTATAATTTCCAAAATTATTACAATGAGAGATTATTACTTCACTAATTTTAAACTGTTCATATGTCCTTGGGTGAAAATGAAGAAAAATTTTTCTATAGTATTAGAATGAATTAATTTGATTTGGAATCTGTGTGATATTTGCATAAAATTCCAAATAAAAAATATACTTGGTCCAATTGTGACAATATTTCTTATAATTAGAAAACTGTTTTTGCTATTCTTATTTTGGAATCTCCTTGCTTTATTAGGAATCAAAATCTGAATGTAGACATTTAACAAAATATAAGTATTTGAAAGTACTTATTAAAAGACATAGTTCAAAATATAAATTAAAAAATATTATAGGGCAAAAGAAAAAATAAGAAAAAATATTATGGACCAAAGAAAAATGACAGAAGTGCATTTGGATAAAGCCATAAATAAGAGAAGATAGAAAATGCATTTATAGGGAAAGGGGAATTTTAATAAATGCTGGATTAGAAATATTGAGGTATTTTCTGTAATATTATACTGAAAACTATGGTGTAATAGTTTTAAATAAAATGTCAGAATACATTCAACACACTGTGTTTCTTCACGCTTAGCATATAGCAGGTCCTCAATAAGTATTTGTTGAAAGGATAAATGAACCAACAAGTTTTAGTTGAGCATCTGTTATGTGGAGGATAAAAAACTACAACCTAGACAGAGCTTATGATCTAATAAAGGAGAGAGAAATATAAGACAGATGCACAAATGAGCACAGTGAAAGAATGTGTGTGATCAGAATAAATGTATCCTATGAAGTCAGAAGGCAATCATTTCCCTTCTGAGAAGGTTATAAGGAGGAAAAGGGAATTGAGACTCAGAATTGCTAAAAATTAAGTGAACAAAATTATTTATTTAAGCAAATATATAAAGATTAGTAAATATTATTATAAGACAGTCAATAAATTACAAACAAATATTGGATCACAGAGAAATCTTTTTTATTATCATTCATTCTTAAAAATTGCATTTGCCTTTTATAATAATATATGAAATAATCTAGTTTTCTGAAAACCTTTGTCTCCTGTTTTTTTCTCCCCTTACTATATTACATGCATAAGTTCTAATCTAGCATATCTGAAATGTTTCAGTAATTACTCTGTCAATCATTTTATTCCTCAGATTAAACTTCTAGCCTGAACTATTAAAACTTTATTTGAATAATGAAAATAATATCAGTTGTTTCTAGTATAAAGACAACTTTTTCTTCTAGGGAAGATTAAAGACTTTAATATTTTTCTTTTATTTCCCCATAGGTCATCTTTTTGAGAAGTAGCTGGTATTAGGAAATATTGATCTCATCAGGGTAAGGAGAGGTGTTAGAAGAAAGCTGACTTCCCCACCCATGATGCTTATGCCTAGCATGTGAATGATATGAAGATCACTTGAAATCTAAGCTAGTTTTCTCACTCCTTCCACACAACTTGCTCTTAACCTACCTTCCCATTTATCCAATAGAATCTAGCTTTCCCCATTCTTCTCCTTTTTCTCCTTGTCATTCTACTGTTTCTTCTTGTTCTACTTTATTTATCAAGTGCACAGAAACCACACAGGCCTTGTACACCATTCTATATTCAGCTTCTGTCATAGCCCATGGGCTTGAGTGGGCATGCCCATTAATGTTAAATAAATTAATAACTACCTATTCTGGAGAACTAAACCATTAAGTATAGAAATCCAGGAAACAGTACAGTGATACCTCGAGATACGAGTTTAATCCATTCCATAACCTTGCTCATATATCAAGTCGCTCATATCTCAAAGCAAATTTCCCCATTGAAATAAATTGAAATTCTGTTAATCCCTTCCAGCCCCCAAAATGCTACCCCAGTTGTTCTTGTTACGTGTTTTTGAATAAGAGAAATGTATTTATAATTGACTAATATTGTATAAAAACATAATAAAAGAGAATGTAAAGGAATAAACTGGTTTTATAAAGTGTATTTACCTACTCATTACACTCTTAATGCTACACTTTATCCCTAAACTGAATGTAACTTAACTAATCTTCACTGAACTTAATTGCTACTGGTCTTTGCATTTTTGGCCGATTTAAAAAAAAAAATCGTGTCCAACGATGTTTGCCTCTTCCTCTTTTTCAGGATGTTTCTGAAAAGGGTGAGGCAAGTTTCATTGAACATCTCCGATGCACAACCAGTAGCAACTTTTTCGGGGTGTTGCTTTTCCACGAAGTGTGACACCCTCTCTCACATTCCTCAGATCTCCTGTATCTCACTTGTAGAGATCTCCTCCACCTCTAGCTCCTCCTCGAAACCAATTTCTTGGAGAACCTCCGCATGTTGCTGAGACTGCAACTCTTATAACTCCTCAATGCTGAGTTCCAGAGAGTGCTCCTCGACGAGCTCATTCAGGTCTCTCTCATCCACCTCCAGGCCCATGGATTTTCCCAGGGACAATGTCTCCTCCTCCACTGGCACCTCGGGTTCGAATCCTTTGAAGGTCCTTTCGGCTACGGCCTCAGGCCACAGCTTCTTCCATGCACAGGTCAAAGTCCTCGTTGTAACACCCAGCCAGGCCTGATCAATAATTCTGAGGCATATCACGATGTTAAAGTGGTTCTTCCAGAACTCTCAAAGGATGAGGTTTGTGTTCTCCGTTATCTCAAAGCAGCGCTGGAACAGGTGCTTGATGTACAGCTTTTTAAAATTAGAAATCACCTCCTGATCCATGCGCTGCAGGATAGGAGTGGTGTTGGGAGGGAGGTAGACAACCTTTATAAACTTGAACTCTTCAAGGAGTTTATCCTCGAGGTTCAGTGGGTGAGCAGGAGCATCGTCGAGGATGAGGAGGGCTTGCATGGTTAAGTTGTTTTCCTGTAGGTATTTCTTAACAGAAGGGCTGAAAACCAGGTTTACCCACTCCACAAAGAACTGCCTGATGACCCATGCCTTCGGGTTTTCCCTCCACATAACTTGCAGTTTATCTTTTAAAATCTTATGTGACTTAAAGACTAGGGTTTGGGGTTTTCCGAATGGTATAGGAGCAGAGGCTTGATCTTGCAGTCGCCATTCGCATTGTTGCACAGTGCGAGAGTTAGCCTATCCTTCATGGGTTTGTGGCCTGGCATCACCTTCGCATCTGCCATTATATAAGTTCTATTCGTCATCTTCTTCCAGAAAAGCCCTGTCTCGTCACAGTTGAAGACTTGCTGGGGGATATATCCTTTGGCTTCTATCAGTTCGGAAAAAGTTTTGAGGTAATCCTCAGCTGCCTTCACATCCGAACTTGCTGCCTCACCATGCCTGATGATGGAGTGAATGCCGGACCTTTACCTGAAGTTATCAAACCAGTCTCTACTGGCTTTAAATGAGTCTTTTGATGCTTCATCCCTGAAAGTGCGTGGGGTCTGCTCCAGCAAATCACCGTAAATTGCTCGCGCCTTCTCGCATATGATGCCCTGTGTTAATGTATCTCCTTTAAGCTGCTTCTCCATCACCCACAGCATCAGTAGATTCTCTATCTTTTCATGGAGAGAGCTACGGAGCTTAGAAATTATTGTAACGCCCTTAGCTGGTGTTATACCCTTTATCAAATCCTTCTGTTTAAGCACAGTGCATATTGTTGAAGTAGTACACCCGTACTGCCTCGCCAAGTCAGCCACTCGCACACCTTGCTCATATTTTTCTATGATTTCACGCTTTAATTCAATAGACATTATCCTCTTCTGAGCACTGCCCTTTCCACTCACTTTCTTCAGACCCATGGTTATAAAAAGTAATGCGATAAAGTACGTAAATGCACAAAAGATGCTTCTACAACGAGGTAAACAAGCACACTGACTGCGGCGTGGGAAACTATGAGGTGCTCGAGTCACAGTAAACTGATGGGTCTTGTGCAGTCAGCTGATCTGCCTGATTACTCCTTTCTCAAATGTTGCTCCTATTTCAAAGCAAAAAATCGCTCACTAGATGGCTTGTATCTAAAAAATCTCGTATGTTAGGGCACTTGTATCTCGAGGTACCCCTGTATAGGAAGAAAAATCTGATGCCTGAATATACACAGAGCATAATAAAATTAAATTCAAATGGTTTTTTAATTTATTAACTCATTTGAAATATTTTCTACTACTACTACTACTACTACTACTACTACTACTACTCCAAATCACCTCTTCAACACTTAGTAACTGTATAACATGGAGGCAGTTACCTAATACTGACCTATAGGTCTTGTTCAATGTAAAATGTGACAAATAATATATTGTCTATTGGAACACAGTTGATTGAATAAGATCTATTCATCTGATTTTTTGAAGGACAAAAAGGTAAATATAATTTTTTAGCAATTATCTGAAAATGGATGCAGAATTTTTTTATTCTTTCCTTATTCATTAAAAGTTATAAATTATTGTAACAAATTCTATAATTCTACAGATTTCAAAATTCAAAAAATTAAAAGTAATGCACACACACACACACACACACACACACACACACACACATATATAATGTTATTTTTTATTTTTTATTGTGTTACATGTATACATATCTCGCCATTGCTAGCCCCCTTCCTCCCAGGCATACCCCAACCCCCCAGTGTCTATGATCATTGGTTATCCTTATGTGCATAGATACAAGTCCTTTTATTGATCTATTATCTGCCCGACCTCTCCATAATCTTCCTGTTATAATTTCACAGTCTGTTTGATGCTTTACTGCCTCTGTATCTATACTTTTTGTTCAGCAGTTTACAATGTTCTTTATTATGAGTGAGATAATATGGTGCTTCTCCTTTATTGACTGGCTTATTTCACTAATCATAAGGTTCTCCAGTTACATCCAGGTTGCTGCAAATAGTAAGAGTTCCTTCTTTTTAAAGGCAGCATAGAATTCCATTCTGTAAAATGTACCACAGTTTTCTGATCCACTCATCTGCTGATGGGCACCTAGGCTGTTTCAAAATTTTGGCTATTGTAAATTGTGCTGCTATGAACATAGGGGTACATAAATCCTTTCTGGTTGGTGTTTGTGATTTCTTAGGATAAGTTCCTAAGAGTGGATTTCTGGGTCAAATGGGAGTTCCATTTTTAGTTGATTGAGAAAACTCCATACAGTTTTCCACAGTGGCTGCACCAGTCTGCATTCCCACCAACAGTGCACAAGGGTTCCTTTTCTCCACATCTTCGCCAGCACTTTTCTTTTGTTGATTTATTGATGATTGCCATTCTGACAGGAGTAAGATGGTATCTCCTTGTCATTTTGATTTGCATCTATCGGATAATTAGTGACTTTGAACATGTTTTCATATGTCTCTTGGCCTTCCTTCTGTCATCTTTTGAAAAGGTTCTATTTAGGTCCATTGCCCAATTTTTTTTGGATCATTTATCTTCCTTTTATTAAGTTGTTTACATTGGCTGTAGATGTTGGAGATTAAACCTTTATCAGTGATAACATTTGCAAATATGTTCTCCCATAAAGAAGGCTTTCTTGTTTTGTTGATGGTTTCTTTGGCTATGCAAAAGCTTTTTATTTTGATGTAGTCCCATTTGTTTATTTTTTCTTTAACTTCCATTGCCTTTGGAGCAGTATCAGTGAAGAAGTTCTTTCGGCATATGTCTGAGATTGTACTGCCTGTAAATTCCTCTAATGTTTTTATGGTTTCCCTTCTAATGTTTAAGTCCTGTATCCATTTTTAGTTTATTTTTGTATTTGGTGTAAGTTGGTGGTCCAGTTTCATTTTTTTGCATGTATCTGTCCAATTTCCCAACACCATTTATTGAAGAGGCTATGTTGGCTCCATTGTATGTTCATGCCTCCTTTGTCAAATATTAGTTGAGCATAGTGGTTTGGGTGGATATGTGGGTTCTCTATTCTATTCCATTGGTCTATATGTCTGTTCTTGTGCCAGTACCAAGCTGTTTGGAGAACAATTGCTTTGTAATATAGCTTGAAATCTGCTATTGAGATCCCACCTAATTTATTCTTCTTCCTCAGAATTGCTGTGGCAATTCGTGCTCTTTTTTTTTTTTTGTTCCAGATGAATTTATGAAGAATTCTTTCTAGGTCTGTGAAATATGTCCTTGGTATTTTAATGGGTAGTGCATTGTATCTATAGATTGCTTTGGGTAGTATGGACATTTTAATGATGTTGATTCTCCAAATCCATGAGCATGGTATGCTCTTCCATCTGTTAACATCTTCCTGTATCTCTTTTTTCAATGTCTTGTAGTTTTCTACATATAGGGATTTTACCTCTTTAGTTAGTTTTATTCCTAAATATCTTCATTTTTTGATGCGATGGTAAATGGGATTGCTTTTCGACTCTTACTTTCTGTAATTTCCCTATTAGTGTATAGAAATGCAACAGATTTCATGACATTAATTGTGTATCCTGCTACATTGCCGAATTCATTTATTAAGTCAATTAGTTTTGGAATGGAGTCCTTTGGGTATTTTATGTGCCATATCATGTCATATGCAAATAAGGACTGCTTTACTTCTTCTTTTCCTATTAGGATGCCTTTTATTTCTTCTTCTTGTCTAATTGCATTGGCTAGTACTTCCAGTACTATGTCAAACAGGAGAGGTGAGAGTGGGAATCCTTGTCTCGTTCCTGTTCTTAGAGGAAATGGTTTTAGTTTTTGCCCATTGAGTATGATGTTAGCTGTGGGTTTATCATATATGGCTTTTATGATGTTGAGGTATGATCCTTCTATTCCCACTTTGATGATAGCTTTTATCAAGAAAGGGTGTTGGATTTTGTCAAATGCTTTTTCTGCATCAATTGATATGACTATGTGATTTTTATCTCTCAATTTGTTTATGTGATGTATCACATTTATTGATTTCTGGATATTGTACCATCCCTGCATTCCTGGGATGAATCATACTTGGTCATGGAGAATGATCTTTCTGATGTACTGCTGGAACCGATTTGCTAGAATTTTGTTGAGGATTTTGGCATCTATGTTCATGAGAGATATTGGCCTATATTTCTCTTTCATTGTGTTGTCTATATCTGGTTTTGGTATTAGGGTGATGGTGGCTTCATAGAAGGTTTTTGGAAGTGTTCCTTCTTCTTGAATGTTTTTGAATAATCTGAGGAGGATAGGTTTTAATTCGTCCTTGAATGTTTGGTAAAACTCTCCTGTGTAGCCATCTGGCCCCAGGCTTTTATTTGATGGAAGATTTTTGATGACTGCTTCAATTTCTTCCATAGTTATTGGACTATTGAGATGTTTAGATTCTTCCTGATTGAGTTTTGGAATGTTATATTTTTATAGGAATATGTCTGTTTCTTGTCGGTTGTCCAATTTGTTGAAATAGAGTTGTTCATAGTACTTTTTAACAATCCTTTGTATTTCGGCAGGGTCTGTTGTTATTTCTCCTCTTTCGTTTCTGATTTTGTTTATTTGAGTCTTCTCTCTTTGCTTCTTGGTGAGCCTGGCTAGAGGTGTATCAATCTTGTTTATCCTTTCAAAGAACCATTACTTGATTTTGTTTATCTTTTGAATAGTTTCTTTGATCTCCATGTTGTTTATCTCCATTTTGATCTTTACTATTTCCTTCCTTCTGTTTACACTGGGCTTTTCTTGTTGCTTTCTTTCTACCTCTTTGGGTTGTAGGGTTAGGTAATTTATTACCGTTGTTTGCCGTTTTTGGAGTAGGCTTGTAGGGCTATGAACTTGCCTCTCAAGACTGCTTTCACTGTGTCCCATAAATTTTGTATTGTTGTGTTGTCATTGTCACTTGTTGCCATGCTGTTTTTTATTTCTTTCTTGATCTCTCTGGTTACCCAGTCTTTGTTTAATAGCATGCTGTTTAGTCTCCATGTGTTTGATTTCTTTATGTTGTTTTTATTATAGTTGATTTCCAGTTTTATGCCACTGTGGTCTGATAAAATGCTTGATAAGATTTCCATCTTCTTGAATTTGAAGAGACTTTTGTTATAACCCAACATATGATCTATCTTTGAAAATGACCCAGGTATACTAGAGAAGAATATATATTCTCTGGCTTTGGGGTGAAATGTTCTGAAGATGTCAATTAATTCCACCTGGTTTAGTGAGTCATTTAGTTTTTTCTTTGCTGATTTTTTGTTTAGCGGATTTCTTCAGTTGTGACAGTGGGGTATTAAAGTCTCCTACTATGATTGTATTGCTGTCAATCTCTCCCTTAATATCCTCCTGGAGGATTTTTTTTTTATGTATTTAGGTGCTCCTATGTTGGGTGCATATATGTTTACCAGAGTTATTTCTTCTTGTTGGATAGTTCCCTTTAGTATTATGAAGTGGCCTTCTTTATCTCTTGTTATGTCCTTCATTTTGAGATCTAATTTGTCAGATATAAGTATTGCAACCCCATCCCTGTACCCTCAATCTGTGTGCATCTCTTTTCCTGAGGTGGGTTTCTTGTAGACAGCAGATATGTGGATCATGTTTTCTTATCCAATTGATTACCCTATGTCTCTTGATTGGAGCACTTAATCCATTTACATTTGAAGTTATTATTTATAGGTTTTTATCTGTCGCCATTTTTAGTCTTTAGCTCAGAGTTCCTTTTTCGCTTCTTATTTCTTTTTATTACAGCAGACCCTTTAACATTTCTTGCATTGCTGGTTTGGTGGTAATATATTCCCTTAGTCCTTTTTTGTCTGTGAAGTTCTGATTTCACCTTCAATTTTGATTGAAAGCCTTGCAGGGTACAGTATTCTTGGATTCAGACCCTTCCTTTGCATGACTTTGTATATTTCATTCCATTATTTTCTGGCCTGATTGGTTTCTGTTGATAAATCATTAGGTAGTCTTATGGGGGTTCCTTTATAGGTAACTTTCTGTTTCTCTCTTGCCGCTTTTAGGATTCTTACTTTTTCGTTGGTGTTTGCCAATTTAATTATAATGTGCCTTGGGGTAGGTTTGTTGGGGTTCATTTTGCTTGGGACTCTGTGAGCTTCTTTGCCTTGTGTAGGGTTTTTCTTTCCTATATTAGGGCAATTTTCTGTCATTATTTCTTCAAACAGGTTCTCTAATCCTTGCTCAGTTTCCACTCTTTCTGGAACCCCAAGTATGCAGATGTTTTGTTTCGTGTTATCCCACAGTTCCTTTATGCTCTCCTCTTGCTTTTTAACTTTTTTTTCTAGAAGTTGCTGTACTTGGGTATTTTGTCCTACCATGTCTTCTTGCTCACTGATACAGTCCACTGCTTCTTCTACTCTACTTTTGATGCTTTCTATTGATTTCTTTATAGCAGTGATGTCATTTTTCATTTCTTCTTGATTATTCTGGATTTCTTCTCTTTTCTTCTACATTTCTTCTTGCTTCTTCTGCATTTCTTCTTGCTTGTTCTTCATTTCCTCTTCGGTCTTCTTCATTTCCTCTTGGCTCTTACTCACATTGTCGATTTTGTTTTCCATTCTTTTCAACCACCTTATGATCATTTCTCTGAACTCTTTCTCTGGCAGGCTTATTTCTGCTTCTATTTTGTTTACTTCCTTTTCTGGTGATAACCTGCCTTTCTGTCTTATGTGGCCTGTTTCTTTTTCTTCCCATGATCTTTCTTCTACGGGTGTCTGGTTATGTAGTTCTCTCTCCTATGTTGATTGAAAGGCACAAACTACAAGACGGCCAGGTAAAACAGAGAAGGCACTGAATAGAAATGTATCCAGGATATTAATAATCACAAATAAGGTGACCACCAATGAAAGACAAAAAATTAAAAGGAGAAGAAGATGAAGAAAAGAGAAAGAGAAAAAACTCATAGAGAAAAGAAAGAGGATAAGAGAGAAAAGGGGAACAAAATATAGCTGTTAGGAGAAAACACCAATAGAACAATCACTAATCCCAACAAATGTGGGCAACCAGTACCTGGAGATTAATATAAACTACAAATAACCACTGGTATCGAGGGAGGCCAGGGATAAGAGAGATAAAAACAAACCAAAACAAAATAAAACAAGTAGAATAAGCTAAAACAATCTCACCAAAAAAGTACAAAAAATCGATATAATAATCGTTCAGGCAAACAGCAACAAAAGGACATATAGAAAAAGAACATTTTGGATAGTGAAGACAAGAAGAGAGAGGTTTTATTGGACTTGGAGTAGGCGATTTGAAATTAGATATATAAGTGGGTTAAAATTTTAACCAGGTAAAGAGAAAAATAGGGAGAATCTGAAGTTGGAAAAGGGAAAGAGAAACAAGACAACAAAATGGGGAAAGATAGGAGGAAAGTGTTGGCAAAAAGGTAGAGTTGAGATATAGTAAAATTATGCTAAAGGAAAGATGAAAATAGAATGTAGAACTCTAATCCCAAAGTAAAATAAAGGGAAAATAAAATGACATTTGTTTTTTTCCAAAAAGGTAAAATAGTAGTAGTAATAATACCAGTTGAAAACAAAAATGTAATAATTAAAAAGGTAAAATCAATTGAGGAGGAAAGAGAAAAATCGTTTTTTAATTAAAATATGCAAAAATTAAAAAATTAAAATAGAATAAAAAATTTTAAAAAAGAAAAAGAAAAAAAGATAGAATGCTCATTCACTTCCGCTATTGTTCTGCTTGGCACTTCTGTTTCGCAGTCGGGAGGGTATTGCAGTTGCCTGTGTTCCACTGCTGTGATGCGTCTTAATCTCTTTTTTCTTTTCTGGTTATGCGAGAGTCAATTTGTTTGTCATCCACTGGGTGGCAGTGTTTCAGAATTAACCTCTGAGACTAAGCACAGGACTTCTCTAGGCTGTGATCAGATCCTGGTATTCTGTGATTCTCAAAACCGGTTTGTGGGGATTTTGAAGCCGGGACACTGTAATAATTCCCAGGCTGTCCCTCTGCCTCAGATCAAAAAGAGTTGTTTTCCAGAGCTCCCCTCTGTCAACAACTCCAAGAGTTTGCCTCCACACTTAGTGATCACATCCTGCCCCACATCCACGGACCTCTCCAGAAGCAGCTTTCCTGCAGCCCGGTTCCCACGATGTGCATGTCTCTGTTCTCTGGGACAGGAGATCTCACCTTATCCCAGGTGAAATCTGACCTTTCCGTGTGCTGTGTGGATCTCCTCTGAGTCTGAGTGTCTGTGCTGATTGGAGAGTGGTGTTCTGGGTCCCTGACTATTCGGTGAGTGCTTCAGCTGCAGCTTTCAGACTGCCGCAGTCATCCACCTCCCTCTGCAAGATGGCACGCTCTCTGCATTCGTACTGGTGTCTCCGGCAGACAAAAACCCCGTGGCAGTGGGGCTGCCTGGTCAAGAAAGGCCCATCCAGCAGTCCCCCTACCTTCTCCTGGAGGATAACTGACCCTTAACTTGCCAACTAACACACTCAGTGGGACTCTCAGCTGCTCTCTCTCCCTCTGCCCAGTGACAAAGCTTCAGAGACGTCTGTCTACTTCACCGCCATTTATCCTCCCTATGTGTGTATTTTTAATACTTATAAGAATATATTTGCACAAAATTATATAGCTAACAGAACTTATGCCACTCACTCATAATGTTGAAAAACACTATCATTTAGATCTATGTAATCCATGAAATTTCTAAACATAAATTAAGAACAAAACCTTTTCCATAAATGGCATTTAATGATACATTTTAAAGGATTAAAAGTTAAAAACCTTTACTAATGGCCCTTCATTGCAGTAATCGTAGAATTATATTTTATCAGTGAGCTCCTTTTTTTTGTTTGTTTTTTGCTTGTACTGAAAATTTACCCTATATCATTCTTTTATTCATTCAATAAAGCTGTACCTAATGTTTAGTACTATGCTAGGAGCTACTGATGTAGCAATGAATAAACACATTCTCTCTCCTGAAAGACATCAATTTTGCTGGAACAAGTAAGCATACAGTTAAAATATTGTAGTGTAAGTGCTACAGTAGGAATGAGTTCAGGATGCTTTAGGAGCACATGAAAGTTTTCCCTATCCAGCCTCTAGGTAGGGAAGTCAGTCAGAGAAGTCCCAGGTGAGTTCTCATGTTGTTCTTTTCCTGCATATTTATATCCTTCCCAGAGGTTGAAATGAAAATTATTTAAACATTTAATGTCCAATTGAGAGATATAGTAATTATTTATTGTTTGATTACTTTGAGTTGTCTCCTACATGGAAAAACAAAACACATTTCTGACCCTAATGGTGATGAAATGTAAGAAAAAACCCAAACCCCAAGAAACAGAGAAACAGCTTTCATGAAGCTAGTAAGTAAGGAATGAGGTAGGATTAGGAATCAGACATTCACTCGTAGAATTTCTGATGGTTGAATGACAATGCTAAGAAATTGTTTATAAGGTGATGTACTTAAACTTTTTTAATTACCAAACAAGACATCATTTGAGTTGTGTATTAGGTTGTTAATAGAGCTGAACAATGCTATCAGGGCAAGTTGCCCTTGAACTACATCTTTTTTTTCTTTTTTTTTTTTTTAATGTAGCTTTTGATGAACAGTATTTTCAAGCAGAAATTCATTATGGGAAATTCTCATGATACAATGTTAAGTGAAAAAAGCAGGCTATAAAAGTGTACAGAGTACATACATATGTACATACATTTCCTATCCCTTTATTTTTTATTGCTTTATTGATTCAGGTATTACATATGTGTCCTTATTCCCTCTTTACCCCCCATCTCCCATTAATGCCCCCCACATCCTATCATCTGTGTCCATTGATTAGGCTCATAAGCATGCATATAAATCCTTTGGTTGATCTCTCCCCTTTCCCCAATTATCCCCCACCTTCACTGAGGTTTGACTTTTTGATTAATGTTTCTCTGTCTCTGGATCTATTTTTGTTCTTCAGTTTATAATATTCATTATATTTCACAAATGAGTGAGATCATGTGATATTTATCTTTCTATGACTCGCTTATTTCACATAGCATAATGCTCTCCATCTCCTTCCATGTTGTTGCAAATGGTAAGAACTCCTTTTTACTGCAGTGTAGTATTCCATTGTGCAGATGTACCACAGTTTTTTAAGCCACTCATCTGCTAATTGGCACTTAGGCTATTTCCAAATATTAGCTATGGTGAATTGTGCTGCTATGAACATAGGGGTGAATATATTCTTTCTGATTCATATTTCTAGTTTCTTGGGATTTATTTCTTGGTGTGTGTATATATACATACACACACACACATACATACACACATATATACATACATACATATATACATATATACATACACACACACACACACACACACACACACACACACACACACACATATATGAGATCACTGGGTCAAATGGAAGATCCGTTTTTAGTTTTTTGAGGAAACTCCATATTGTTCTTCACAGTGACTGCACCAGTCTGCATTCCCACCAGCGGTGCACAAGGGTTCTTTTTCTCCAAATCCTTGCCAGGAGGATTGATTTGTTGATAGTCATTTGTTGATTTGTTGATAGCCATTCTGACAGGTGTGAGATGGTACTGCATTGTTGTTTTGATTAGCATCTCTCTGATGATTAGTAACTTTGAGCAGGTTTTCATATGTCTCTTCACCTTCCTTCTGTCTTCTTTCAAAAAGTGTCTATTTAGATCAGTTGCCAATTTTTTGATTGGGTTGTTTATTTTCTTTTTGTTAAACTGCATGAGTTCCCTGTAAATGTTGGAGATTAAACCCTTATTGGTAATGACATTAGGAAATATGTTTTCCAATGCAGTGGGCTTTCTTGTTGTTCTACTGATGGTCTCCTTTGCTGTGAAAAAGCTTTTTATTTTGATGTAGTCCCATTTGCTTATTTTCTCTTTAGTTTCCATTGCCCTATGAGCAGTATCAGTGAATAAATTGCTTTGGCATATGTCAGATATTTTTCTGCCTGTGGATTTCTCTAGTACAGCAAACTTTGGCCCCTTGAGTGTGGCTCTTCCACAAAAACCATGGCATGGGCGAATCTATTTTGAAGAAGTAGTGTTAGAAGAAGTTTAATTTTAAAAAATTTGGCTCTCAAAAGAAATTTCTATTTTTGTACTGTTGATATTTGGCTATGCTGACTAATGAGTTTGCTGAACACTGCTCTAATATTTTTATGGTTTCCAATCTAATGTTTAAGTCCTTTATCCATTTTGAGTTTATTTTTGTGTATGCTGTAAATTAGTGGTCTAGTTTCATTTTTTTTGCATGTATCTGCACAATTTTCCCAACACCATTTATTAAAGAGACTGCCTTGACTCCATTGTATATCCGTGCCTCCTTTGTCAAATATTAATTAAGCATAGTGGTTTGGGCCCATTTCTGGGTTCTCTATCCTATTCCATTTGTCTATATTCTATTCATGTGCCAGTATCAGGCAGTTTTGAGACCAGTGGCTTTGTAATACAGCTTGAAATCTGATATTGAGATGCCACCTACTTTGTTCTTTTTTCTCAGGATTTCTGTAGCTATTCCGGGTCTACTTTCATTCCAGATGAATTTTTGGAAAGCTCTTTCTAGGTCTGTGAAATATGCCATTGGTATTTTAATGGGTAGTGCATTGAATCTATAGATTGCTTTGGGTAATATGGAAACTTAGATGATGTTGATTCTATTAAACCATAAACATGGTATGTTCTTCCATCTGTTTGTCTTCCTCTATCTCTTTTTACAGTGCCATGTAGTTTTTGCATATAGGTCTTTTACCACCTTACTTAAGTTTATTCCTAGGTATCTTAATTTTTTGGTGCGATGGTAAATGGGATTGCTTTTTTAGTCTCTCTGTAAGTTCATTATTGGTGTATAGAAATACCATAGATTTCTTAGTGTTAATTTTGTATCCTGCTACCTTGCCAAATTCATTTAAGTTTAGTAATTTTTTTATTGAGTATTTAGGGTCTATTATGTACTGGATCATGTCATCTGCAAATAAGGACAGTTTTACCTCATATTTTCTAATTTGAATGCCTTTTATTTCTTCTTCTTGTCTGATTACAATGGCTAGTACTTCCTGCACTATGTTGAACAGGAGTGGCGAGAGTGAGCATCCCTGTCTTATTTCTGTTCTTAGGGGAAATGGTTTTAGTTTTTGCCCATGGAATATGATGTTGTCTGTGGGTTTGTCATATATGGCTTTTATTTTGTTGAAGTATGATCCATCTATTACCAACTTGATGTGTTTATATAAAGAACAAGTGTTGAATTTTGTCAAATACTTTTTCTGCATTAGTTGATATGACTATGTGATTTTTATCTATCAATTTGTTTATGTGATACATCATGTTTATTGATTTGTGATTATTGTACCATCCTTGCATCCCCAGGATAAATCTTACTTGGTCATGTTGTACGATCTTTCTGATGTACTGCTGGGTCCAATTTGCTAGAATTTTGTTGAGGATTTTGGCTTCTATGTTCATGTGGGATATTGGTCTGTAATTCATTTTCATTGTGTTATCTTTATCTGGTTTTGGTATTATGGAGATGCTGGCTTCATATAAGAAGCTTGGAGCTTTTTGGAATAGTTTGAGGAGGATAGGTTTTAATTCTTCCTTGAATGTTTGGTAAAACTCCCCTGTGAAGCCTTCTGGCCCCACGTTTTTGTTTGCTGGAAGCTTCTTGATGATTGCTTCAATTTCTTCCATAGTTATCAGCCTATTGAGATTTTTAGAATCTTCTTGAGTAAATTTTGGAAGGTTGTATTTTTCTCGGAATGTGTCCATTTTCTCCAGGTTGTATAGTTTGTTAGAGTTGTTCATAGTATTATTTAATAATCCTTTGTATTTCTGAGGGGTCTGTTGTTATTTCTCTTCTTTCACTTCTGATTTTATTTATTTGGGTCCTCTCTGCTTCTTGGTGAGCCTGGCTAGAGGTTGATCACTCTTGTTTATCCTTTGAAAACCCCAGCTCTTGGTTTCAATGATCTTTTGTATATTTTTTGTTTGTTTGTTTGTTTGTTGGTCTCTATGTCATTCATTTCTGCTCTGATCTTTATTATTTTCTTCCTTCTGCTCACTGTGGGCCTTGCTTATTACTCTCTAATTATTTGAGTTGTTGTGTTAGATGATTTATTACCATTTTCTTCTTCTTTTTTTTTTGTGGTAGGCCTGTAGATCTATGACCTTCCCTCTCAGGACTGCTTTCATTGTGTCCCATAGCATTTGCATTGTTGACTTTTTATTGTCATTAGTTTCCAAGATGTTTTTAATTTCTTCTTTGATCTCCTTGATAACCCAATCATTGTTTAATAGCATGTTATTCAGCTTCCAAGTGTTTGAATTTTTTGGAATGTTTTATTGTAGTTTATTTCTCATATTATGCCATTGTGGTCTGAGAAGCTGCTTCATATGATTTCAATCTTTTTGAATTTGGGGAGACTTTATGACTCAATATGTGGTCTATTTTTTAAAATGTCCCATGTGCACCTGAGAAGAACTTATATTCCATGGCTTTGGGGTGAAATGCTCTGAAGATGACAGTTAGGTCCATCTGATCTAGTGAGTCATTTAGAATTGCTGTTTCTTTGCTGATTTTATTTTGTCTAGAGGATTTATCCAATTATATCAATGGTGTATTAACGTCCCCTACTATGATTGTATTGTTGTTGATCTCTCCCTTGATATCTTCCATGTGTTGTTGTTGGTTTTTTTTATGTATTTGAGTGTTTCTGCATTGGGTGCATATATGTTTATCAGGGTTTTGTCTTTTTCTTGTATCAATTCCTTTATTATTATGAAGTGACCTTCCTCATCTCTTGTTAGGGTCTATTTTATCAGATATAAGTACTGTTACCCCAGCCATTTTTTTCATTTTCATTTGCCTGAAAGATGTTTTTCCATTCCTTTAGTTTCAGTGTGTTTGAGTCCCTTTTTCTGTGGTGAGTCTCTTGTAGACAGCATATATATGGGGTGTGTTTTTTTTATCCATTCTGCCACTTAATGTCTTTTGATTGGAGCATTTTTAGTTCATTTATGTTTAAAGTTATTATTGAAAGGTTCTTATTTGTAGCTATTTATAGTTTTTTTGTGTCTGTGTTCCTTCTTTCTTTTTATATCTTCTTTTTTACACCAGTCTCTTTAGCATTTCTTGCATTGCTGGCTTGGAAGTCATAAACTCCTTTAGCATTGTTGTTTTTCCTTCAATTCTGAATGATAACCTTGCTGGATAGAGTATTCTTGAAGTCAGTCCCTTGGTTTGTATAACTTTATAAATTTCCTTCCATTCTTTCCTGGCCTGATGTGTTTCTGTTGAGAAATCATTTGATAATCTAATGGGAGCTTCCTTGAATGTAACTTTCTGTCTCTCTGTTGTAGCCTTTAAGATTCTCTTTTTGTCCTGAATATTTGCCATCGCAATTATGATGATGTCTTGGTGTGGGTCTTTTTTGGTTCATCCTGTTTGGGACTCTCTGTGCTTATGTGACTTTTTTTTTTTCCACCTCATCAGGGAAGTTTTCTGACATTATTTCTTCAAATAGGTCTTCTATACCTTGTTCCTCTTCCTGTTGTTCTGACAACCCTATTATTTGTATGTTGTTTCATTTCATGTTGCTCCATAGCTCCCTTAGGCTCTCTTTCTATCTTTTATTTTTTTTTCTCCAGTTGCAATTCAGTTTGAGTGTGTTTTGCTTCCCTGTCTTCTAATTCACTAATTCAGTCCTCCTCTTAGTCTACTATTGAAACTTTTCACATTGTTGTTTAATTGCAGCTATATTACTCTTCATTTCTTCTTGATTCTTACATAAGTTGTTGATTTTTTCATCCATTTCTTCTTTATTCTCACATAAGGTGGTGATTTTTTTCTTCAATCTGGTTTATGAATTCTATGATCCTCATTTTGAATTGTTTTTCTGACATATTGCATGCTTCTGTTTCACTTAGCTGCCTTTCTGGCAATTCCTACTTTCCTTTCCTTTGGGAATATCATTGTCTACCTGTTTTTGGTCTCACCAACTGATCTAGATGTCGAACTGTGCAGGGGCTGCTCTTTGGAAGGCAGTGGCTCCTCTAGCTGCAGTTGCTCCTTGGGCAGTCATGGTAGCAGTTGCTTGTCAGTTGGCAGTGGCTCCTCTGGTGGGTGCTGTTCGCAGCAGTGGTGCCTTCTCTGGCTGGTGGGGTAGGCTGCTCCTATAGCTGCTATTCCCTGGACAGGGTTGGGCTGATTATGAGGTTGCTGCACCTCTGATGGGGATGGGTTGCTCATGTCAGCTGCTCTTTGGATGTGGCCCACTGCTCACATGGCTGCTGCTCCTTGGACAGGGGCAGACTGCTTGTGTGGCTGCTGTTCTTTGGATGGGGTCTGGATACGTGCTGCTGCTGTTCCTCAGATGGGATGGGCAACTCGTGATGCCACTGCTCCTTGGACAGGGGTAGGTTGCTTGCAGGGCTTCTGCTCCTTGTACAGGTGCGGGTTGTACATGCAGCTGCTACTTCTCAGATGGGAAGTGGTCTGCTTATGGGGCTGCTGCTCCTCACATGGGAATGAGCTGTTTGTGCTGTTAATGCTCCTCGAACAGGGATGGGGCATTCATCAGGCTCCTTCTCATTAGGCAGGTGCAGGTTGCATGTGGTTGTTGCTCCTTGGACCATTGTTGTCTACATAGGGCTCCTGCTTCTTGGACATGGCAGTCTGATTATGTGGCTGCTGCTCCTCAGATGGGGGAAGACTGCTCATATGGCTGCTGCTTCTCAGAAGGTGGTGGGCTGCTCACACAGCTGCTGCTCCTCGGATGTGGGCAGGTGTCTCGTGCTTCTGTTGCTCCTCAGAACAGGGTGGGATGCTCACCTAGGTGCTGCTCCTTGGATGGGGGCAGGCGGCTCACACAACTGCTGCTCTTTGGATGAGAGCAGGCAGTTTGTGTGTTTGCTGCTCCTCGGAAAGGGGCAGTGTACTCACACAGCTGCTGCTCCTCAGATGGGGTCAGGCTTCTTGCACAACTTCTGCTCCTTGGAAGAGGGCTGGCTGCTCATGTGGCACAGCTGCTGGTCTTCAGATAGGTGCAGGGTGTGGGCTGCTTGCAGCTGCTTCTCCTCAGAGAGGAGCTGGCTGTGTGGGGTTTCTGCTCCTCAGTAGTGGGTGGGCTGCTCAAGCAACTGCTGCTCTTCATACAGGGGAACTGGCTGTTCACACAGCTTCTGTTCCTTGGACAGGGGCAGGCCACATGAAGCTACTGCTCTTAGGCCTGTGGTAGGCTCCTCCGGGGCTGCTGCTTCTTGGACAGGAGCAGGCTGCTCATGTGTCTGCTGTTCACATGGTTGCAGTGCCCAGCTGCATCTCCTTCAGCAATTCAGGCTGATTTCTACTTCTTTCCACTGCTCACTCTATTTGCTCTGGAACAAGGCTCAGGACACATCCATCTATTCCGCTGCCATTTTGTCTCCTCCTTGCAATACTTCTTTAGATGTGTTAAATGGCCTGACAAATAAATTGTCCAGTCTATTTACCAAAATGTGTTGATATGTTGTCTTAATATCTATGTTGATATGTTAGCTTAATATCTATCCTTAATTATACTGTGTCAATATGTCCCCAACCCATATTAGAGTACTGCTAATGAATTATGTTAATATTTTTGCTACATATGCTTATTTCTTAGTTATCAGTTACATTATCTTCATTGTTCTTCAGTTTCTTAGGTATTTAGCACATAACATCCTTTACTATATATTTATAAATAATTTTACAGCTACCTCACAGGCCAACCCAAAAATGGCAGTAAATGGCTTACTATAAGTTATCCATACCTGCCACTTTAGAGAAATGATTAGGCTACACACTATAGAATTCTTTTCTACTCTTCATTTCCTTTGACTCATTTGACTGATTTCTTTTGGAAGATACTGTACCTTCTCAAGTTTTGTGTAAAACTCAACTCATTTGAATTGATTTGTTAATTAAGATTGTAAAAATAACTTGCTGAATCATGGCACATTTATTTTGATTATTTCCATCCTGGCATTCTTCATATTTTTATTGTCATTTCAAATATGCATTTAATTTTTGTTTGCATGTAATTTCAGCCAACTTACCTTCATTTAGAACACTTTGTACAAAAAAATTAATTATCTCATTGTTTCATCCATTTGATTGATTGATTTCTGCTACTATATATTCTTTTGAGCTGTCCCAAATTTTTCTGAGCTTCTCTATTATCTTTCATTAACTTCTTTTATCACAGCATCACATATCATCTTTTATATGCTCACTTTGTTGCTCTTAGATAATTTATTGTTTCACTGTTTATTATTTAACTAGGGAAGTTAAAGACAGGAATAAAGGAAGACAGGAATGGAAATTAAAAGATTAATTTAATTACCAATTTACTGTTCTCTTTGCCTTTATATAGTATTCTTCCTAGAGTATTAATCCAAGATGGAAAAAAAGAATGCTTATTTCACTTAATCACCCAACTATCCATCTATCATCTGTCTATCTTTCTATCTATCTATCTATCTATCATCTATCTATCTATCATCTATCTATCTATCATCTATCTATCTACTATATATTTATAATTGTCAATATAATACTTTGCACAGTTGGTTACAAAGGAATGGATATATCCATTAGTTCCTTAATACAAAAAAATGCCCTGCTTCTGCTTTAACTTTCTACAAACTAAAAAGGAGAGAGATAGAATATATATGGAATCACATAAAAAGTGTTCGCTAAGGTAGACTCAAATGTCAGTCTACCTTATTTAGTAATTTTGAGCAAACATTATCTAGTATAAAAACATTATGTATTTAAAATCTTCATCCATTATCAGAAACCCCATAAAAGATGAATATATTTTTCTGAAGTCATACCCATATTTAACTAAATTATATCTGGTCTTATGACTTCACAGTTAACATGTTGATAATTTTATTTACAATTTTAATCAAAAGACATCTTCTGATGTAGAAAAGGAACACTTGGGAAAAACAAACTAAAATTAAGTATGGTTGTATTATGCTTAATTTCATAGAAAAAGCTCCAAGTCATCTCAAGCATTAAACAATAATAAAATAATAAATAAATAAAAATCACAGTGAGAGTAGATAGTCTTATCTTCAAACATAGCTGCAGCTCAATGAAATTTAGCCCCATACATCTTCAATATAATCAAATCAGTTGCTAAGTCTTTCGTCACACTTGATTTTCAATATATTAGATTGAAACAGAAACATTTTCATATATTTTTATCTTGCCTCTCTCTCATTCCTATCAATTACAATTTAGTTATTTCTTGCATTAAAACCAGTTTATAAAGAGATGTGTTATCTGCTTCATGCTGCTGACAAAACATACATAGTGAAAGAAAAAGAAACATTTTCAATTATCAGAAATGTATTAGAAATAAAAAATACAATGACAGTAAGTAATAGATTTAAAACACAAACTATAATTGTGAGTTTTGAGCTCAATTCTGTTCTGAGCTTGCTTTCTTTGCTTCAGATATATCTGTCTAAAATGGACAGAGTAATGTTAACCAACACTTGGATATAGTTTTGAGAATACTGCCAAAAGTAATTTTCTAGAGAAATTAAAATATTAGAAACTGAGTATCTAAGACATTTTCAAAAAATTTAATCAAAGAACAATCTTTTACCTAACAATCAATTAACTTATTTCTCTTTATAGTTACTTAATTTTATCTTATTGGTGATAGTTTATTTTAATCATGATTTACTATACAGGCAAAGAACAATCTTTTACCTAACAATCAATTAACTTATTTCTCTTTATAGTTACTTAATTTTATCTTATTGGTGATAGTTTATTTTAATCATGATTTACTATACAGGCAAATTTAAAAATATTTTGAAAATATCTTAAATTTAATAAGTAGCAATATTGGATACTAAATTCAAGGGGTAAGTTATCTTCATGGAATTTTATTTTCTAAAGCATATCACATATTTCAGAAAAATTATTGAAACTAAATTTCTTCCCTATGCTCTTTGTGAGTAACCTTTTACTTTCTTATTTTTTTAAATTAAAATGTTATTTAGTAACTGCAATGTTATGTAGAGAATAGAGCTACCTTACAATAGCCTTGAATTATATTCATTTTCCACTATGGTAAATAGCATTCTATGGTCTATGCATTATCAGAATCATTAATTTTTTTTTCTTTTTAATTCAGACTGGACATATATTGGGGATGATTAAGTAAAAACTAAAATAACAGTTTGTGGTTTGAGAAAACTCTAAGTTCCTTCAGGAACAATAATGTAAATGTGAAATTAGCAGGGTTTTTTTTTATTTCCTTGAAAGCAATTTTGTGTGTGTGTGTGTGTGTGTGTGTGTGTGTGTGTGTGTGTATGTTATGCAAAAATTTTTAGGAATGCTACTGTCATGTTATAACAGAGCCAACAAGTAAGATACAGGGGCTATTAATTAGATTTTGAACAATGACTTCAAGCATTTTGTACTAAACAGTGATATATATTATTAAAGTAAGTACAGCAAGCCCTTCATTAGTTACCTTCATCATTATTTGCTATCATTATGTAAGTATGAAAATAATTTAATAATTTTACATTTTTATAATTCATGAAATCATTGAGCTCTTTTCCCCCCCATTTGTTTATTTCTTGTATTTTAAGTGAATTGTAGGCTCTAACAAATAGAGGAGAATATAAAATTGCATTCTAGGAAGCTTAATATATTCAAACATGTAAGCAACAAATCTAAATATTAGTTTAGTATTTAGTACTATATTAATCTAAAAATAAGGCTATAATTTATAGAATCAGTGGCTTTAAACAAACCATAAGGGATAATAATAAAATATTAATTATTTATACTTGCTTCTTATTCTGCTCTTTGTGAGAGGATACTTGGTTTCTGTCTTTAATTATTTTCCTAATTTTTTGAGAAAAAAACTTCAATAAATTTTGGAGAAGTGGATTTCATTAACTCTCTCTGTTATAGTTATTGTACCTACTTATAATCTAATATAATAAAAGCCTAAGTGACCATTGCAGTGTAACTACCAGAACAACTGGTCGCTTTGATGCACACTGACCACCAGGGGACAGACGCTCAATGCAGGAGCTGCCCCCTGGTGGTCAGTGAGCTCCCACAAGGAAGCTAGGCTCATGGCTGGCAAGCACAACAGCGGTGGAGGTGGTGGGAGCCTCTCCTGTCTCCGAAGCAGCACTAAGTAGCAGCTAGCTGAGCAATAAGGAGCAGTAAGCAGGCAGGCAGTAAGGAGTAAAGGGTCCTGGACTGCAAGAGGGTGCAGGCCGGGCTGAGGGACCCTCCCCCCCACCTCCAGTGCATGAATTTCATGCATCAGGCCTCTAGTCTGACACAATTGAATTATTAATCTAATTTAATTAATCAGCAAAGATGGGGTAAAAATGCTAGGAAGATAAAGTCTTATATTTGCTACTAGATGCCTGGTGCAGAAAATTAGTACATGAGGAGGGGGAATCCCCTCAGCCCAGTCTGCACCCTCTAAAATCTGGAACCCCTCAGGGGATATCTGACTGCCTAACCTTTACTCCTTTTATATTAAAATAAATTATTTAAGCAAGAGCCTTATACAATAGGTTTAAAGGTAGTTTGAAAACACACCTAAAGAATACCAGAAATTCCATGGCCAATGTGGCTCATTTGGTTGAACATCATCCAATGCACCAAAAAGTCACTGCTCAGGTTGTGTCCCAATACACCCCAATTCTCCCCTCCCATGTGGGGCCTGCAGCCAATCAATGTTTCGTTCACATCAATGCATCTCTCTCTCTCTCTCTCTCTCTCTCTCTCTCTCTCTCCCTCTCCTTCTCTCCTCAAATCAATAAAAACATATATTAAAAAATAAATACAAGAAATTAATGACTAATTATCCTGATTCAAAATGACATGTTCCCTGATCTACTTTTATACCTTGCCCACACATTTTTGCTTTAAAATTTTAATTTAGATCTCAGAGTTGCTGCTAGGGAAGCCATTCTCTGAAGGACCAAAATTCCATAATTAATTAAAAGATGCATCTTTATGGCTAAATTTAAAATAGGTGTGTACAGAACCTGAAAAGGCATAAATAGAGGGAGTAAAAATAGGTTTTACAGTACATGCCACAATAAGTAAATTTCATTTCATACATTTCATTTTTGCAAATACTCCAAATCTATTATGATTCTATTGTACAGTGGCAATTTGTGTATCTAATAACCATCAAAACAGTAATATAATCATAAAAATGGGTACCAATAATTATTCTTTTCTTTGAATATAATATTTTTTTAAAGATGATCCTATATAACTCTTCTGTTTGGCAGGATCTAAAACACAAGTTAAGTTAGAGGGGAAATTATATAGCTGCAATATCTCCTTGAAATTGTTTAGCTATTTCAGGTAATGTTACATAGTTTGAACCAAAATTAAATTCTACTTTAATTATGCCCTAGCTGGTGTGGCTCAGTTGGTTGAGCATCCTCCCATGCACTGAGAGATCACTGGTTTGATATCAGGGCACATGCCTGGGTTGCAAGCTTGATCAACCGGTAGGGAACATGCAATAGGCAGCCGATCAATGATTATCTCATATCGTTGATTTCTCTCTCTTTCTCTTCTTTCTCTCTCTCTCTAAAACCAATAAGAACATACTTAAAAAACAATATATGTTATATAGTTCAGATTATTTGTAAAACACATGATTTTTGAGGTGTAGTGGCACTGCTGACATATTAGGATATGAACAGATATTTTATTTCTAATGACTTACAGAGGTCAAAAGAAAGATACAAGTCTTATACAATACTATATCTGATATATTTTCCACATTTGTGTCAACTTTTGCTATATAAAGAAGATAGGGTTAATTTGTGTTCTACACTTCATTCTCAATCATAAAGTTATTTTATAAAGTAAGTTTCACCAGTAATAGGTAAGATGTCATTATAAAAACTGATAAAATGATAATAATCATAGAGTTGTTTTAAATCTTACAAATTAAGCTAAGACTATATTACACATAAATAACTTCCTGGGAATAAATTAGAGTTACCTCCGCATGTGAAATTTAACTTTCTCTGGTCAGTGTGGCTAAATGGTTGAGCATCCACTCATGAACCAAGAGGTCAGAGGTCGATTCCAGGTTAGGTAACATGCCCTGGTTACAAGCTTAATCCCCAGTAGGGGATGAACAGGAGGCAACCAATAGATGTTTCTATCTCTTTCTTCTTCTCCTCTCTCTGAAATCAATAAAACATATTAAATATATTTTACTCTAATTTGATGAGCAGATTAGTAATTTTGAGCTTTTATTGGAATAGAAAAACTTCATGAAGCCTAATTCCCTAGTTATTTATTTTAATAGGACCCAAATGATTACTAACCCCCCTTATATATTAATTAGAATATTGATGGAATATACATTTTAAATGATTTAATTATGTATAATACTCATCAGGTAAGAACCAGGCCATTGAAAGAATTAAGCTTATTACCAATAAGAACATTGATTTCAGCTCTTCCCATTCAGTACTTGCCAAACAAAATTGTAGTATTTTCTGTTTAAAGTTTTCTTTAAAGAAAGAAAAAAAGGTGATTTTGACATGATAGAAATTGGTATTTATAGATCATCCTAATCTAAAGACCAGGAATCAGTTGAACACTTGAGCTACAAAATTTTCCATGCAGTTTAAATTTATCTCCTATGTTCTGGGAACCATGACAAACAGTTCTTTAGAGAGATTTTTATTTATTTTTTTATTTTTTATTTTTTATTAATGTGTTACATGTGTACCTATCTTCTCATTGCCACCTCCCCATACCATGCATGTCGTAATCGCCCAGTGTCTTGTGTCCATTGGTTGTGCTTATATGCATGCAAACAAGTCCTTCGGTTGATCTCTCATCTACACCACCTCTCCATAAACTTCCCACTGTAGTTTGACAGTCTGTTTGATGCTTTACTGCCTCTGTATGTATCCTTTTGTTCATCAGTTTACAATGTTCTTTATTATCCACAAATGAATGAGATTATGTGGTGCTTTTCCTTCATTGACTGGCTTATTTCACTAAGCATAAGGCTCTCCAGCTCCAACCAAGTTGCTGCAAATGGTAAGAGTTCCTTCTTTTTAATGGCAGCATAGAATTCCATTGTGTTGATGTACCACAGTTTTCTGATCCACTCATCTGCTGATGGGCACCTAGGCTGTTTCCAAATTGTGGCTATTGTAAATTGTGCTGCTATGAACATAGGGGTGCATAAATCCTTTCTGATTGGTGTTTGTGATTTCTTAGCATAAATTCCTAAGAATGGAATTACAGGGTCAAATGGGAGATCCATTTTTAGATTTTTAAGGAAACCCCATACTGTTCTCCACAGTGGCTGCACCAGTCTGCATTCCCACTAACAGTGTACAAGGGTTCCTTTTTCTCCGCATCCTTGCCAACACTTGTCATTTGTTGATTTGTTGGTGATTGCCATTCTGACAGGTGTGAGATGGTATTGCACTGTCGTTTTGACTTATATCTCTCAGATAATTAGTGACTTTCAGCATGTTTTCATCTGTCTCTTGGCCTTCCTTCTGTCTTCTTTTGAAAAGATTCTATAGGTCCATTGCCCATTTTTTTTATTGGATAATTTATCTTCCTTTTATTCAGTTGTATAAGTTGCCTGTAGATGTTGGAGATTAAAACTTTATCAGTGATAATATTTGCAAATATGTTCTCCCATGCAGTGAACTTTCATGTTGTTTTGTTAATGTTTCTTGTGCTGAGAAAATGCTTTTTATTTTGATGTAGTCCCATTTGTTTATTTTCTCTTTAGCTTCCATTGTCCTAGGAGCATTATCAGTGAAGAAGTTCCTTTGCATATGTCTGAGATTTTGCTGTCTGTGGATTCCTCTAGTATTTTCATCATTTCCCATCTTATGTTTAAGTCTTATATCCATTTTGAGTTTATTTTTGTGTATGGTGTAAGTTGGTGGTCTAGTTTCATTTTTTTGCATGTATCTGTCCAATTTTCCAAACACCATTTATGGAAGAGGCTGTCTTGAATTCATTATATGTTCATGCCTCCTTTGTCAAATATTAATTGAGTATAGTGGTTTGGGTCCATATCTGGACTCTTTATCCCATTAAATTGGTCTATATGTCTGTTCTTGTGCCAGTACCAGGCTGTTTTGAGAACAGTGGGTTTGTAATACAGCTTGAAATCTGATATTGAGATCCCACCTACTTTATTCTTCTTTCTCAGGATTACTGTGTCTATGCGGGATCTTTTTTTATTCCAGATGAATCTTTGGGGAGTTCCTACTAGGTCTGTGAAATATGCTGTTGGTTGGTATTTTAATGGGGAGTGCATTGAATCAATAGATCGCTTTTGGTACTATGAAAATTTTAATGATGTTGATTCTCCCAATCCATGAGCATGGTATGCTCTTCCATCTGTTTATGTATTCCTCTATCTCATTTTTTAGTGTCCTGTAGTTTTCTGCATATAGAGCTTTTACCTCCTTAGTTAAGTTTATGGCTAGGTATCTTTTTTTTTTTTTTTGGTGTGATAGTCAATGGGATTATTTTTTAGTCTCTCTTTCTGTAAGTTCACTATTAGTGTATAGATATGCCATAGATTTCTGGGCATTAATGTTGTATCCTGTTACATTGCCGAATTCATTTATTAAGTCTATTAGTTTTTAGATGGAGTCTTTCACGTTTTTTATGCACAGTATCATGCCTTCTGCAAACAAGAACAGTTTTACTTCTTCTTTTCCAATTTTGATGCCTTTTATTTCTTCTTCTTGTCTAATTGCAATGGCTAATACTTCCAGTACTATGTCGAACAGGAGTGGTGAGAGTGGGCATCTCTGTCTTGTTCCTGTTTTTAGGGAAAATTGTTTTAGTTTTTGCCCAGTGAATTTGTTGTTTCCTGTGGGTTTATCATATATGGTTTTTATTATGTTGAGGTATGATCCTTCTATTTCCATTTTATTGAGAGTTTGTGTTTTTTTTTTTATCATGAAAGGGCATTGGATTTTGTCAAATGCTATTTTCTGCACCAATTGATATGACTATGTGATTTTGATCTCTCAATTCATTTATGTGATGTATCACATTTATTGATTTGTGGATATTGTACCATCCCTGCATTCCTGGGATGAATCCTGCTTGGTCATGGTGTATGATCTTTCTGATGTACTGCTGGATCCATTTTGCTAGAATTTTGTAGTGTATTTTGGCATCTATGTTCATGAGGGATATTGGCCTGTAATTATCTTCCATTCTGTTGTCTTTATCTGTTTTTGGTTTAAGGGTGATTCTGGCTTCATAGAAGCTACTTGGAAGGGTTCTTTCCTATTGAGTTTTTTGGAATAGCCTGAGGAAGATATGTTTAATTCTACCATGAATGTTTGATAAAACTCCCCTGTGTAGCCAGCTGGCCCCTGGCTTTTGTTTGCTTGAAGCTTTTTGATGACTGCTTCAATTTCTTCCATAGTTTTTGGCCTATTGAGATGTTTAGATTCTTCCTGATAAGTTTTGGAAGGTTATATTTTTCTAAGAATATGTCCATTTCCTCCAATTTATGTACTTGGTTATAATAGAGTTATTCATAATATATTTAAACAATCCTTTATATCTCTCCTCTTTGATTTCTGATTTTGTTTATTTTAATCCTCTCTCTTTGCTTCTGGGTGAGCCTAGCTAGATGTTCATTAATCTTGTTTATATCCAATATAAAAGAACCAGCTCTTGGTTTTGTTGATCTTTTATATTGTTTCTTTGGTCTCTATGCCCTTTATCTCCTCTCTGATCAATACTATTTCCATCCCTCTGCTTACATTGGGCTTTTCTTATTGCTCTCTTTCTAACTCTTTGAATTGTAGAGTTAGGTAATTTATTACCATTGTATTTTGTTTTTTGCAGTAGGCTGGCTGGTAGAGCTATGAACTTCCCTCTTAAGACAGCTTTCCTTGTGTCCCATATATTTTGTATTGTTGTGTTTTCATTGCCATTTGTTGCCATGATGTTTTTTACTTCTTCCTTGATCTCTCTGGTAACCCAATCATTGTTTAATAGCATGCTGTTTAATCTCCTTGTTTGATTTCTTTGGATTGTTTTTATTGTAGTTTATTTCCAGTTTTATGCCACTGTGATCTGAGAAGATGTTTGATATGATGTCTATTTTCTTAAATGTGAAGAAACTTTGCCTATAATCCAACTTATGGTCTATCTTTGAAAATGACCCATGTGCACTTGAAAAGAATGTATATTCTATGGATTTGGGGTGAAATGTTCTGAAGAGATCAATTCATCCCATCTGGTCTAGTGAGTCCTTTAGGATTGATGTTTCTTTGCTGATTTTTTGTTTGGAGGATTTGTCCAATGGTGATAGTGGGGTATTAAACTCCCCTATTATTATTCTATTGTTGTCAATCTCTCCTTGATACTCTCCAGGAGTATTTTAATGTATTTGGGTGCTCCTGTACTGGGTGTGTATACATTTACCAGAGGTATTTCTTCTTGTTTAGTTGCTCCCTTTAGTATTATGAAGTGGCCTTCTTTGTCTCTTGTTATGTCCTTCACTTTGAGGTCTAATTTGTCAGATATAAGTATTGCTACCCCACCTTTTTTTTCATTTTCATTTGCCTGAAAAATCGTTTTTCCTCCCTTCACCCTCAGTCTTTTTGCATCTTTTTTTCTGTGATGGGTTTCTTGTAGAAAGCAGATGTATGGGTGATGTTTTGTATTCAATCCATTACCCTAAGTCTTTTGATTGGAGCATTTAATCCATTTACATTTAAAGTTTTATTGATAGGTACTTATTACTTGCCATTTTTACTCTTTAACCCTGTGTTCCTTCTTTCCTTCCTCTTTCTTTCTTTTTCCTTCCTTCCTTCCTTCCTCCCTTCCTCCCTCCCTCCCTCCCTCCCTCCTATCTCTCTTCTCTTCTTTCTTTCTTTCTTTCTTTCTTTCTTTCTTTCTTTCTTTCTTTCTTTCTTTCTTTCTTTCTTTCTTTCTTTCTTTCTTTCTTTCTTTCTTCTTCTTTCTGCAGTCCCTTTAGCATTTCTTACATTGCTGGTTTGGTTGTGATAAATTGCCTTAGTCCTTTTTTTGTCTGTGAAGCTCCTGATTTCACCCTCAATTTTGTGTGATAGCCTTACTGGGTACAGTATTCTTGTATTCAGTCTTTTCCTTTATATGATTTTATATATTTCATTCAATTCCTCCACTGGCCTCATGAGTTTCTATTGAGAAGTCAGTTGCTAGTCTGATGGGGGTTTTTTTGTAGGTAACTTTCTCTCTCTCTAGCTGCTTTTAAGATTCTTACTTTGTCATTGGTGTTTGCCAATTTAATTATAATCTGCCTTGTTTTCAGTCTTTTGGGGTTCATTTTGCTTGGGACACTTTGGGATTTTTGATGTGTGTGTTTTTTTGTTTTGTTTTTTGTTTTTTCAGTATATCTGGGAAATTTTCTGTCATTATTTCTTCAAACAGGTTTGCAATTCCTTACTCAGTTTCCACTCTTTCTGGAATCCCTGTTATGTGGATATTATTTTGTTTCATGTTATTCCAAAGTTCCCTTTGGCTCTCCTCTTGCTTTTCAATTTTCTGTTCTAGAAGCTGCTGTACTTGGGTATTTTTTCCTACCTTGTTTTCTAGCTCACTGATGTGGTCCTCTGCTTCTTTTAGTCTACTTTTGATGCTTTCTATTGAGTTATTTACAGCAGCAATGTCATTTTTCATTTCTTCTTGGTTCTTCACTTCCTCTTGGGTCTTATTCATATTGTTGAATTTGTCTTCTATTCTTTTCAGCCACCTTATGACCATTTCTCTGAATTCTTTCTCTGCCAGGTTGTTTGCTTCTATTTTGTTTACTTCCTTTTCTGGTGATGCCTGCTTTTCTTAAAAATATGTGCTGTTTCTTTGTCTGCCCATGTTCTCTCTACTCTGTGTGTCTGTTTATGTAGTTCTCTCTCTTGTTATCCCAGGCAAAATATGACTTTGCCGTGTGTCGTGTGGAGCTCCTCTGAATTCGAGTGCTTTTTGCCGATTGGGAAGTTGTGTTCTAGGGCTTGCAGCTGTTTGGTGGGTGCTGCACCTGTAGATTTTCAGGCTCCCGTAAATATCTACTTTCCTTTCCAAAATGGCGTTGTCTCCATATCTGAACTGGCAGCTCAGGAAGGGAACCCGGCAGCAGTGGGGGCTGTCTGGTCAGGGGAGTCCTGTCTAGCAGTCTTCCACCTTCTACTGGAGTATGGTATCCCTTAAATTGCCAACAAACATCTCTGTGTGACCCTCAGCTGTTCTCTTTATCTGCTCAGCAAGAAGGCTCAGGACATATCGGTCTATTCTGCCACCATTTTTCTCTCTCTCTACAGAGAGATTTTTAGTTAGAATTATTTTTAAAAGTAACAGAAAAGATATACTGCCTTATTGATATATACATACATTTTTATCTTTTAAACACTGAGTCTAATGAATGCTATTGTTGAATCAACTAGAAGTGTTTTGCACTGATAATGGCTCATATTCATTGAACACTATGTGCTCAGCATCATTCTGAGTATTACATGCATTTTTCACTATTTCCTTCAACAGGCTTTTGTGATAAGTAAGTTTTGTTAGTGTCCCCATTTAAAAGATGAGGAAACAATTCAGAGGACTTAATAATTAGCCTAATTCACACAGTTTGCACATGACAAAGCTGAGGCAACTTCTTTAGTTATTTTCTCCATAGTTTTTTTTTTTTTATTTTTATGATCAGAAAATCATTCTTTTTGGGTCTGGACTTTATTAACAATATAAATATCAAACTGACCTTTGCCCCAAAGGACGCATGTCTACTGTGAAATAATCAGTTGTACAGTTAAAAAGAAATTGATTTTTCTTCTAAGTTTTGCATTCACGATCCAATAGTGTACATTCACTGTGCGTAATGACTATGTATTGACTGAAGTGTAAATGTATGCAATATATTAAATTTCTCATTAAATATATAAACTTGTGGCAGATGGATGATTAAATATCCCTTCCAAGCAAATGCAAAGACTGTTTTTATGACTTTGGCATGCGGGTGCTTTTTAGACATTTTTTTTAAATGTCTAAATAAAATGTATTTAGGAGCAAAATATTTATCTCTTTCACAACAATACTCTGTTTATATAATTAGTGCATGACTTTAACTGAAAAATAAACCTAAATAAAGACTGAAGTTAAAATGTATTCCTATTTACTACTACTGAAAATATTCACTGGATTGTTTATTCTTGGTTTTATGAATATGTATTGTGGCATGCCATGTAAACCATGAACTGGCAATATTATCAGACTTACATTGTTGTATTTGATCTTTGAATCAATATTATGGTCAATGATTTTAATTGAGCAACATTTTGGTGAGTGATTTTAATTAGGATATTATCTAATCTTTCCAGTTTGCAAAACTGTTTTTGTACAATCCTTAACATACTGTGGGGGAAATCATACTGAGTTTAACATTTAAATTTTTAGGTATATAAGTGGGGTGAAATTTTAACCAGGTAAAAAGAAAGAATAGGGAGAATCTAAAGTTGGAAAAGGGAAATAGAAAGAAGATAACAAAATAGGGGAAGATAGGAAGAGAGTATTGGCATAAATGATCCAATAAAAAAATGGGCAACGGACCTAAATAGAACCTTTTCCAAAGACAAGAGAAGGAAGGCCAAGAGAAACATGAAAGCATGATCAAAGTCACTAATTATTCAAGAGATGCAAATAAAAATGACAATGCAATACCATCTAACACCTGTCAGAATGGCAATCATCAACAAATCAACAAATGACAAGTGTTGGCAAGGATGCGGAGAAAAAGGAACCCTTGTGCACGGTTGGTGGGAATGCAGACTGGTGCAGCCACTATGGAGAACAGTATGGAGTTCCTCAAAAAATTAAAAATGGAACTCCCATTTGAGCCAGCAATCCCACTCTTAGGAATATATCTTAAGAAACTAGAAACACCAATCAGAAAAGATTTATGCACACTTATGTTCATAGCAGCACAATTTACAATAGCAACAATTTGGAAACAGCCTAGGTGCCCGACAGTAGATGAGTGGATCAGAAAACTGTGGTACATCTACACAATGGAATTCTATGCTGCCATTAAAAAGAAGGAATTCTTACCATGTGCAGCAACCTGAATGGAACTGGAGAGCCTTATGCTAAGTGAAATAAGCCAGTCAATGAAGGAGAAACACCACATGATATCACACTTTTGTGGATAATAAAGAACATTATAAACTGATGAACAAAAGGATACATACAGAAGCAGTAAATCATCAAACAGACTGTCAAATTACAGCAGAAAGGTTAGGGAGAGGTGAGGTAGATAAGAGATCAAACACAGGACTTGTATGCATGCATATAAGCATAACCAATGAACACAAGAAACTGGAGGGTTGGGGTATATCTGGGAGGAGTGGGCAATGGGAAGATATGTAACACAATAAAAAAATAATAAAATAAAATAAAATGGCTCCCACAAAAAAAAAAACATTTAAATTTTTATGTATGCCCATTTGTATACACAGAAGGAAAATATGCAAGAATGCTTTCTTTAGCAAAAATATGGATGATTCTTGACAAATGAATTTCTGTAGTTTCAGATAAATTTGAAGAAAAATCTAGTTAAAATGACAAAGTGATTACATGTAAATATAGTTTAAACACCATATTTTCTGATCCTATATTCCTAATCTTCAACTTACATAGAAATTATTCTTATTTTCAATAACAAATATTGCAGTAAGCTTTTTGCTATGCACTTTTTAATTAACTGAAAATTCAGAAGATTTGGGTTTGCAGCATTTAGACTCCTCAAGATTGGCATTTCTTTGAACTTTTCATTTACTTTACATTTCCTTGATTTTTGCTGTTAAATGACAATATGGTATTTATTTCTTCAATCATTGAGGTAATCTATGATGGCTGAGAAAATATATAATATTCCATCATGTGTAAGTCTTAAAGTATCATAAAACTTAAAAATATTTCTTTGATCATTAGAATTATTATAATGTAATCATTGACATAATTTTAATTAATTTTATATATACATATATATCTCCCCATTGTCCCACTCCATCCCACGCATACTCCAACCCCCCAGTGTCTATGTTCATTGGTTATGCTTATATGCATGCATACAAGTCCTTTGATTGATCTCTTATCTACCCCACCTAACCTTAATCTTCCTGCTGTAATTTCACAATCCGTTTGATGCTTTACTGCCTCTGTATCTATCCTTCTGTTAATCAGTTGATAATGTTCTTTATTACCCACAAATGAGTGAGATGATGTGATGCTTCTCCTTCATTGACTGGCTTATTTCACTAAGACTCTCCAGTTCCATCCAGGATGCTGGAAATGGTAAGAATTCCTTCTTTTTAATGACAGCATAGAATTCCATTGTGTAGATGTACCACAGTTTTCTGATCCACTCATCTACTGTCGGGCACCTAGGCTGTTTCCAAATTGTACCTATTGTAAATTGTGCTGCTATTAACATAGGGGTGCATGAATCCTTTCTGATTGGTGTTTGTGATTTCTTAGGATAAATTCCTAAGATTGGGATTACAGGGTAAAATGAGAGATCCGTTTTTAGTTTTTTAAGGAAACTCCATACTGTTCTCCACAGTGGCTGCATCAGTCTGCATTCCCACCAACAGTGCACAAGGGTTCCTTTTTCTCCGCATCCTCGCCAACACTTGTCTTTTGTAGATTTGTTGATGATTGCCATTCTAACATGTGTAAGAAGGTATCACATTTTCATTCTGATTTGCATCTCTCTGATAATTAGTGACTTTCAACCTATTTTCATGTGTCTCTTGACCTTCTGTCATCTTTCAAAAAGGTTCTATTTAGGTCTGTTGCACTTTTTTTTTTTTATTGGAGCGTTCGTCTTCCTTTTATTATTGTATAAATTGGCTGTAGATTTTGGAGATTAAACCTTTATCAGTGATAACATTTGCAAATATGTTCTCCCATACAGTGATCTTTCTTGTTGTTTTGTTGATGGTTTCTTTTGCTGTGCAAAAGCTTTTTATTTTGATATAGTCCCATTTGTTTATTTTTTCTTTAGCTTCCATTGCCTTTGGAGCAGTATCAGTGAAAAAGTTCTTTTGGCATATGTCTGAGATTGTGCTGCCTGTGGATTCCTCTAGTATTTTTATGGTTTCCCTTCTAATGTTAAAGTCCTGTACCCATTTTGAGTCAATTTTTCTATTTGGTGTAAGATGGTGGTCCAGTTTCATTTTTTTGCATGTATCTGTCCAATTTTCCCAACACCATTTATTGAAGAGGCTATCTTGGATCCAGTGTAGGTTCATGTCTCCTTTGTCAAATATTAGTTGAGCATAGTGGTTTGGGTGGATATCTGATTTCTCTATGCAAATCCATTGGTCTATATGTCTGTTCTTATGCCAGTACCGGGCTGTTTGGAGAACAGTTGCTTTGTAATATAGATTGAAATCTGCTATTGATATCCCACCTACTTCATTCTTCTTTCTCACAATTGCTGTGGCTACTCGTGGTCTTTTTTTGTTCCAGATGAATCTATGAAGAATTCTTTCTAGGTCTGTGAAATATGTTGTTGGGATTTTAATGGGTAGTGCATTGAATCTATAGATTGCTTTGGGTAGTATGGACATTTTAATGATGTTGATTCTCCCAATCCATGAGCATGGAATGCTCTTCCATCTGTTAAAATCTTCCTGTATCTCTTTTTTCAGTGTCCTGTAGTTTTCTACATATAGGTCTTTTACCTCTTTAGTTAGATTTATTCCTAGGTATCCTAATTTTTTGGTGCGATGGTAAATGGGATTGCTTTTTGAGTCTCTCTTTCTGCAATTTCACTATTAATGTATAGAAATGCCAGAGATTTCTTGGCATTAATTTTGTATCCTGCTACATTGCCAAATTCATTTATTAAGTCAATTAGTTTTGGGATGGAGTCCTTCGGGTTTTTCACGTACAGTATCATGTCACCTGCAAATAAGGACAGCTTTACTTCTTCTTTTCCAATTTGGATTCCTTTTATTTCTTCTTCTGTCTAATTGCAATTGCTAATAATTCCGGTACTATGTCAAACAGGAGAGGAGAGAGTGGGCATCCTTGTCTTGTTCCTGTTCTTAGGGGAAATGGTTTTAGTTTTTGCCCCTTGAGTATGATGTTAGCTGCGGAATTATCATATATGCCTTTTATGATGTTGAGGTATGATCCTTCTATTCCCACTTTGCTGAGAGTTTTTATCAAGAAAGGGTGTTGAATTTTGTCAAATGCTTTTTCTGCATCAATTGATATGACTATGTGATTTTTATCTCTCAATTTGTTTATGTGATGTATCACGTTTATTGATTGGTGGATATTGTACCATCCCTGCATTCCTGGGATGAATCCTACTTGGTCATGGTGTATGATCTTTCTGATGTACTGCAGGATCCAATTTGCTAGAATTTTGTTGAGGATTTTGGCATCCATGTTCATGAGAGATATTGGCCTATAATTCTCTTTCATTGTGTTGTCTTTATCTGGTTTTGGTATTAGGGTGATGGTGGCTTCATAGAAGGTGTTTGGAAGTGTTCCTTCTTCTTGAGTGTTTCTGAATAGTCTTAGGAGGATAGGTTTTAATTCTTCCTTGAATGTTTGATAAAACTCTCCTTTTTAGCCATGTGGTCCCTGGCTTTTATTTGCTGGAAGCTTTTTGATGACATCTTCAATTTCTTCCATAGCTATTGGACTATTGAGATGCTTAGATTCCTCCTCATTGAGTTTTGGAAGATTATATTTTTCTTGGAATATGTCCATTTCTTGCAGGTTGTCCAATTTGTTGCAATAGAGTTGCTCATAGTATTTTTTAACAATCCTTTTTATTTCGGCGGGGTCTGTTGTTATTTCTCCTCTTTAATTTCTGATTTTGTTTATTTGGGTCTTCTCTCTTAGCTTCTTGGTGAGCCTGGCTAGAGGTCCATCAATCTTGTTTATCCTTTCAAAGAACCAGCTCTTGGTTTTGTTGATCTTTTGAATTTTTTTTTTTGGTGTCCATATTGTTTATCTCTGCTCTGATCTTTATTATTTCCTTCCTTCTGCTTACACTTTGCTTTTCTTGTTGCTCTCTTCCTAGCTCTTTGAGTTGTAGGGTTATCTAATTTATTACCATTGTTCCTGTTTTTGCAGTAGGCTTGTAGGGCTATGAACTTTCCTTTCAAGACTGCTTTTACTGCATCCCATAAGTTTTGTATAGTTGTGTTGCATTGTCATTTGTTGTCATGATGTTTTTTTTTTTATTTCTTCCTTGATCTCTTTGGTTACCCAGTCGTTGTTTAATAGTATGCTGTTAAGTCTTCATGTGATTGATTTCTTTCTATTGTTTTTATTATAGTTGATTTCAGTTTTATGCCACTGTGGTCTGAGAAAATGCTTGATATGATTTCTATCTTCTTGAATTTGAAGAGATTTTTCTTATGACCCAACATATGATCTATCTTTGAAAATGACCCATGTGCACTAGAGAAGAATGTATATTCTATGGCTTTGGTGTGAAATGTTCTGAAGATGTCAATTAATTCCATCTGTTCTAGTGAGTCATTTAGGATTGATGTTTCTTTGCTGTTTTTTTTTTTTGTTGTTGTTGTTGCGAGGATTTGTCCACTGGTGACAGTGGGGTATTAAAGTCTCCTACTATGATTGTATTGCTGTCAATATCTCCCTTAATATCCTCCAGGAGTGTTTTTATTTATTTAGGTGCTCCTATATTGGGTCCATATATGTTTACCAGAGTTATTTCTTCTTGTGGGATTGTTCCCTTTAGTATTATGAAGTGGCCTTCTTTATCTCTTGTTATGTCCTTCACCCTGAGATTTAATTTGTCAGATATAAGTAGCAACCCCAACTTTTGTTTTCCATTTCCATTTGCCTGAAATACCATCTTCCATCCCTTCACCCTCAATCTGTGTGCATCTATTTTCCTGAGGTGGGTTTCTTGTAGACAGCAGATATATGGATCATGTTTTCTTATCCAATTGGTTATCCTATGTCTTTTGATTGTAACATTTAACCCATTTACATTTAAAGTTATTATTTATAGGTACTTATCTGTCGCCATTTTTAGTCTTTACCCCCGAGTTCCTTCTTCGCTTCCTATTTCTTTTTATTACAGCAGACCGTTTAACATTTCTTGAATTGCTGGTTTAGTGGTAATATATTCCCTTAGTCCTTTTTTGTCTCTGAAGCTTCTAATTTCACCTTCAATTTTGATTGAAAGACTTGCACTGTACAGTATTCTTGGATTCAGACCCTTCCTTTTCCATGACTTTGTATATTTCATTCCATTCCCTTATGGCCTGATGAGTTTCTGTTGAGAAATCATTAGCAAGTCTTATGTGGGTTTCTTTGTAGGTAACATTCTGTTTCTCTCGGCCCACTTTTAAGATTCTTACTTTGTTGTTGGTGTTTGGCAATTTAATTATAATGTGCCTTGGTGTCGGTTTTGTGGGGTTAATTTGGCTTGGGACTCTGTGAGCTTCTTGGAATTGTGTGGGGTTTTTTCTTTCCTATATTGGGGCAAATTTCTGTCATTATTTCTTCGAACAGGTTCTCTAATCCTAGCTCAATTTTCCCTCTTCCTGGAATCCCAATTATGCAGATGATGTTTTGTTTTGTGTTGTCCCAAAGTTCCCTTAGACTTTCCTGTTGCTTTTTATTTTTTTTCTTCTTGAAGCTGCTGTACCTCACTATATTTTCCTACCATGTCTTCTAGCTCACTGATGCGGTCCTCTGGTTCTTCTAATCTTCGTTTGATGCTTTCTATTGAGTTCTTTAAAGCAGTGATGTCATTTTTCATTTTTCTTGCATTTCTTCTTCATTTCCTCTTGGGTCTTCTTCATTTCCACTTGGCTCTTACTCACATTGTCAATTTTGTCTTCCATTCTTTTCATCCACCTTATGATAGTGTCTCTGAACTCTTTCTCTGACAGGCTTATTTCTGCTTCTATTTTGTTTACTTCCTTTTCTGGTTATAGCTGCCTTTCTGTTGTATGCAGGCTGTTTCTTCCTCTTCTCATGGTCTTTGTTCTCCGGGTGTCTGGTTATGTAGTTCTCTCTCCTTATCTGACCTTTCCGTGTGCCGTGTGTATCTCCTCTGAGCCTGCGTGTCTGTACCGATTGGAGAGCAGTGTTCTGTGTCCCCGGCTATTTGGTGAGTGCTTCAGCTGCAGCTTTCAGACTGCTGCAGACATCTCAATCATTAACATTATTAATGTGGACTATAATTTTAAGAAGTTGGCATGCTCAGTAATAGGCCCAGGCATAATCATTATCCATAGTTGACAGTTCATTGGAAAGCAAAAATAAAATACTCAGATACATATATGATCTTTTCTTTAAAAATATAGATACAGCCGTACCTCGAGATACGAATTTAATTCGTCCCGTAACCTTGAGTCGTGGGAAACTATGAGATGCTCAAGTCATGGTAAACTGGTGGGTCATGTGCTGATCTGCGTGATTACTCCTATCTCAAATGTTGCTCATATTTGAAAGCAAAAATCACTTGCTAGATGGCTCGTATCTCAAAAATCTCATATGTTAGGGCACTCGTTTCTCGAGGTACCACTGTAATTGTGTTTACCTGTAATCTACTAGAAAACAAGTTTAAAATGCACTTGGCATAGAAAATGAGCAATGACCCTACCAAAACATTTATCTTCTTTGTAAATTTCAGAAATGAGAAAGGTCACTATCGAATTACATAAATATGTACTCAGAATGTCAGGATTCCGTTTGATATTGGCAAAGAAGAAACAAATTTTAAAAATCAGAAGCATTTATTTTTAGAAAAGTGTTAAATCTGAAAAGTAGAGTAACATGCACTACAAAATTCAAGTTTTTCTGATATATGGTTTAAGATAATATTCACACCACTTAAACAAATAAAATCCCATGAAATTTCAACTCCATTTTATATCTAGATTAAATAAATTGATATGTAATCATTCACTTATGCAAAGTAATTTTGAGAGGAATACAATAGCTACATGACTTTGGGCAATTTACTTAGCTTTTCTGTAAAATGGGATATTTCTCACCTGTAATCCTATATAATAAAAACTTAAGTGTCTAGTTGTGCAGTAGGCCATTCAACCAATCAAAGCATAATATACTAATGATATGTTAAGGCCACTCAACTGCTCTCTATGATGTGCACTGACCACCAGGGGGCAGGCAGTTAACTGGTTGAGCAGTTGCTATGACATGCATTTACCACCAGGAGGCAGACACTCCAACTGCTGCTGGGGTCTGGCTGATCAGGACTGAACAAGATGGGCTGGACACAGCCTGGAGCCTTCCCATGGTTCCTCCCCAGCTGGCCAACCTCTTGCATCTCTCTCTGGCCCTAATTGTACACTGGTGGGGTCACTCAGCCTGGCCTGTACCCTCTCACAATCCAGGACCCCTTGGGGGATGTCAGAGAGCCGGTTTTAACCCAAAGGTTGTAAGACCTGTAGCTATGATGCACACTGACCACCAGGGTGCAGACACTCAATGCAGGAGCTGACCCCTGGTGGTCAGTGCACTCCCACAGCCTCTCCCACCTTCACGACAGCACTAAAAATGTCCAATTGATGGCTTAGGCCAGCTCCTCCAGGCCTAAGCCATCAGTTGGACATCTGCAGAAGGCTTCTGGACTGCGAGAGGATACAGACCATGCTGAGGGAGTCCCCCCTCTCCACAGGTGCACAAATTTCATGCACTAGTCCTCTTGTATGGGGATAACAGCGCTGATAGGAAGTTTACATGAAAATTTACAGGACATTTTGTCCTGTCCAAAACATCCACAGAGACATTTGGTCCATAGAGTCCCACCTACTATACCCCATGTGCCCTTACCAGCGAGGCTATCAAAGCAAGAAGGGTTATTTTGGCCATACAGTTCAAATAATGATCAGATCAGGAAAATATAGTATTTTTATATATGAATTCTGCCAACCTCAAATAGAAATAAATGTTGTGTGTTCGTTGAACACAGGGATATTTTCTAAGCATGGTCATTTCAGACAGGCCCAAATTTCAAGGACCTTTGGCATGGACAAAAGGTTCCTGTGGACATATTGAATAGGACCAAATATTTGCTAAACAAATGAAGTAATATAATTATATATATATATATATAGTTCAAAATAGCAACAGCTAACTTCTACATTAAGAATACTCACAATGTGTACAAATGCATACAGATGCCCAAGAATTCAAATTTAGGCATGTACACTAACTCTGTGGATTTTCAAAAATGACTTTGGAAAATATCACAGCTATATATACCTATATATTCCAGTTAATATGCAGAAACTGAGATTATTAGCCTATGTTACAATTTTGTTGCTCTTCCTTAGATTATTTGGTCAATGTTTCCAGCTTTTAATTTTCATTATTATATAAAATAAACAGCACAGCTGTAAAAGTAGTTTATCCTAATTTTACTATACCGAAACTAATATGTTTGGGAGGCTTATTTGATTGCATCCTTAAGATCAGCAGGATTAAGTTAAAGTGTTGTTTCCCATGTGTAACTGGACTTAAAATTTTTATGATTCTCCATTAGTGAGCCAAATTTTCTCAGAGCAAAAGCTGTTCAATGACTGCCAAACAGAAACACTTGAAAGCTATGTTAACTCTTAAGGTTGCCAAAGAACTATAATTGTTCTAAAGTAATAACTCATGATTCTCACTTTAGTGACCTGAATTAATTAGAAATTAACTTCAGTTTAGATGAACCCATTGAATAATAAATTCCAAGAAAATAAAAACACTACAAAATAAATTATTGCACCACATTTTATTTTTAAACATAATTTTCTCTTATCTTTTAATGTTCCTATTACTATTTTAATGGCTTTGATAGAAAATATAAGAATTGATAATTTCAATATATACATTAAGCAAAACAAACCAAGATTTTAATAATACTGGTAAGGTTAAGAAATCTAAGTTTGTTACAATTTAACGTTCCCTTTATATCAATTCAAAAAAGCATTGTGGATGCTGTTTCTTCTCAGGATCTTCATCCTTAATGGAGGGCATGAGAACAAATTCAGAAAATATGAAAGACATCATTTGTCACTTGATATTCTTGACTCTCACTATTCTTATTATAAACTCTCTGCATCATATGGCAAAGTGAAGTTTTATTTTGAATAAAAAATCTTGACATTAAGTATAAAGTAGGGCTATAAAATATACATTTGATTTCATCAACCTCAAAACATACATGAGTTTAAAAATAACTATATGTGAGTGTTAAAAGCATCTGGGATTTTTACAACATCTTTTTTTGTTTTTAAATTTTATATGATGACATGTATATTATTTATAAGCAGTAGAAATAAGAAGTAATTTTTTAAACAGAAATTTGTCACAAAGACAGAAAAGAGTCTCAAAAATACTATAACTAAAATTTGTATCTAAATCTCTCAAAATACTTACAAGAATAATATATTATCTATAAATATAAAGAGGTAATATGGTACTTGTCTGTTCAAGTGTCCCAGTAACGACCAATTTGCATATTGACAGACCAGCAGGAGGCTAAGTGCACAGCAGGGGGTGGGCAGCCAGAACCAAGTTCTTGAGGGTCTGAGGAGAGTGCTTGACAGGAGCCTGGACTGCAAAGAAGGAAGAGGAAGTGGCCACCAGGAGCTCTTCCAATACCCCTGCGTGGACAGTCCGCCCCCAACCCCCTTCCCCCTGGGGGTTGGGGAAGCTGACTGGATGGAGAGAAGACCCAGCCTTGGGGGTAGCTGCAGCCCACATCTCGGACTCCTGATCTCTTCCCCCATCACCCTCGCCGGGGACACTCACAACAATAGCATGTCAGCGACCACCGTTGGCACCCCCAAGGCACCGTCGGCCCACAGTCCGCTGCTGCCAGGTGCCCTCCATTGGTGCACGGCATGCCTCTCCCTCCTAGAACTCCAGATCCGGGTGGAGGCAGGCCTGAGGGGACGCCCCCTCCGAAGAAGCACACTGAACCTCGCTGGTGGCCCAGCAAAACCTGCTCTCCTAACCCGACTGGCTCCACCCTGGCCTGGCCCCCACCCCACTCCAGGAGATTGGAGCCCCACCTTGAGCAGGTACAGCGGCAAAACAGTCACGTACAATTTAAAGAATGGCGCCAAGTGAGAAGGTTTGACAGTTACTCCCCCCTTTGGCCTCGCTACCCCGCTATTGCCTCCCTAATGTCCACCACCTGCCAATGCCTCTAGGGACAACCGCTGCTAGAGGGCTGCTGACCAGAGCCTGCCCCTCTGAGGCCTACAGAACCCTTTGCAAAGCTTCCATAGCTACATTCCTAGGAAAGAATTATGCCCTCCTCCCCTAATCAGCACCTGCTACTTGTGAGGGTACCCATGAGCTTAAAAATAAAAATCCCTTCCCATTTAGACATACTTACTTGATGAAACATTTCTAGGTTTATTAGCTCAGAACATCTTCATGACAACCCAGTGAGGTAGGCAGAGAAGAGATTACAATTCCCATGGTATATGCATATGTATTCAGAAATGAAGATCAGAGAAGAAAAGCGGCAAGCCCAGTGGTTCGCAAGATGCAGCACATGCACCACAGGGAGGCAATTTGATTTTAAGTGGGGGCAATTGGAGAATGAGTTAACAGTGAGTTTTTTGCATTTCTTATGGTTCTAGGGGGTCTCAACTATAGTATATCCTACATAATAAAAGGCTAACATGCAAATTACCAAGTGGTGGAATGAGCAGTCACTATGGTGTGTGCTGTCCACCAGGGGGAAGACACTTAACGCAGGAGCTGCCCCCTACTGGTCAGTGTGTTTCCACAGGGGGAGTGCCGCTCAGCCAGAAGCTGGGCTCATGGCTGGCGAGCACTGTGGCAGTGGTGGGAGCCTCTTCTGCCTCCTGGGCAATGCTAAGAATGTACGACTCGTGGCTTAGACCCACTAAGCCGTCAGTCAGATATCCCCTCCAGGGCTCAAGGACTGCAAGAAGGCACAGGCCAGGCTGAGAGACACCCCCCTCCTTTGTGCACGAATGTTGTGCACTGGTCCTCTAGTATTATAATATAGTCCAATAAGAAAGCACATTGGCCAGTGGCTGCTTCAAGGCTATGTTTGATGAGTCTTTGAACTTCCAGCTTATTCTGGACAGTAGAGAGAACAGCGGTTGGGTTTTTTCAAAGACAGTGCCACAGGGGCACCTTTTAACACTTGAACAGATGTGCCTTTCGGTTCAACAAGGTTCAGGCTCTGCAATCATTGCCCAGCAAAGGGCTTCATTACATATCTTTCCAGCTATTTCATAGTCTAGTTTTCCAGGATATTTCTACTAAGAAAATCCGTAGCAGAAAAAAAATGAGTCACACATGGTTCATTTTATCCAGTGTCTGAAGCTGTGTTTCTCTGGTAAAATTTAGAATTTGAAACAATCCCAAGGCTATCATTTTTCATGTTAAATAAGAAACTGTTTTAGGGAAACAACTGAACTCCTATTAATGACTTTAACAGAATGAGATATTTTCAAGAACTATTGCTTTTTTTCTAAATCTGCAGTTGGTGAGGAAAAATGTCTAATGAGATATTAGGAAAAATGTGTTTTCTGGCACCTGTTTTTCTTATCTGTTCACCACTTCAGGCAGATTTTTCACTGTTTCTGCCTACATTTTCCCAAATCCTAAATATAAAAATTGAAACAATATATTTGTGGCATATCATAAAGGCTCATTAATTCCCTTAAGTCAAATGTACAGCACAACTTTATATTGCATAGTATCTTAATCTAAAAATTTATAATGTTTATTATTTACTTAAGCATCCCAATAACCTTGTAAGTATGCAGGACAGTATTATACCTACTCAACAGTTGGACAATTAAGTTATGAGTGAGCATTAGGCCTAATAATGTCAAATGTGTATTAAAAGCAGTGGAGTTTCTAGAATCCACTGTTTTGTTTTTTACTTTAATCGTTGCTCCTACCAGACAGTCTTCTTGACACTCTATTCATTACTGTGATATAAGAAGGTGATGAGTTTTAGATCCTATTTTATAGTTTCATGCTTTGTGTACAATGGACCTTGAATGTAAAATCACATTTATCTAAATTTCAAAGAAATAGGAAACTATAATTAGTTGATTAGAGCTAAATATAGGAGGTACTCTGTCATTTGCTGTCTTTTGCACCTATACTATGTATGTCTACAAAACAAACGAACTAGAGGCTTTTACAATATTACATTGACATTTTCTTCAACGTAAGTGCATTATATGTAAATAATCTAGTGGCATAACTATGACAAAAGCTTACATATTCAGCATCAAATGTTCTGCATTATTTAACACACTCGGGGTTAGAGATTAAAAGGTTGCATGTATCTGATATAGGTGCAACCATATTTCTTTTTTTAAATATTAGACAAATAACTTGACTTTGCTTCATAGTCTGGAAATAGGAATTCTGGCAAAATCTTTTTCTTTAAACTTTAAATATCCTTCTAAAATGCATTAGTCTTCTGTTTTGATTTTTATTCAGAGAGCTAATCTGCCATTTACATCAATGAAATAGTTCCAATGTATACTCATAGGTTCAAGCGTAGAAAGGGACCCACCCCTTGGCACAGTCTCATCTTAATCTGTTGTACTAGTCAAATATGAGTCTGTTGAAAGATTATTTTGTGTTATCTCCTTGACAGTTCCAAATTAGGGACCTTAGGCATTTACATTATTCCTTTTATTTCCCTGGGATTTTTTTGTAGTACAGTGAAATAATATCTCATCAGATAATATGTGTTCACCTGCAACTATTGCTGTAGTTTTCCATAAATAGTTTAAACCATGCCCTGCGGGTGTGACTTAGTGGTTGAGCATCAACCTATGAACTAGAAGATCACAGTTTGATTTCTGGTCAGAGCACATGTCTGGGTTGCAGGCTCAGTACCCAGTAGGGGGCATGCAGGAGGCTGCTGATCAATGGTTCTCTCATCATTGATGTTTCTATTTCTCCCTCTCCTTTCCTCTCTCTCTCTCTCTCTCTCTCTCTCTCTCTATATATATATATATATATATATATATATATACACACACACACACACACACACACACACACACACACATACATATCCTATCTAATAAAGAGGGGATATGCTAATTGACCATCACTCCATCACAAAGATGGATGCACCCACAGCTGAGGCCAAGTTCCCATAAGGAGCCTTAACAAGCAATCAGCAGGGACCTGAGGCTATGCCCTCCCTTGCCCCCATGGGGCTTGACAGGGGACCTCAGGCCTCACCCCCTACCCAGCAGGGTTTGACAGGGAACATCCAGGTCTACTTCCTGTCCTGATGCTGGGCTAGGGGACCTCAGGCTGCAACCCCCCCCACCAGGTGGGGCTTGACAGGGGACTTCAGGCCACACCCCACCCCAGCACCAGACCAGGGGACTTGAAGCTGCAACCCCTGCCTGGTTGGGCTTGACAGGGGTTCTCAGACCATGTCCCCCACCTGGCAGGGCTTGATGGAAAACCTTAAAGCATGCCCCCACCCGATCTGGGCTGGGGGTCCTCAGACCATGCCCCCTGTCCTGGTGCTGGGCCAGAAGACCTGAGGCTATGCCCCCTGCCTAGCAGAGCTTGACAAGGGTGGAACTGGCTGGGTCTGAATCTAGCCCCATGCGGGGGTGGGAGCTGGGGCTGACTCTCATGTGATTTTGAGGTGCATGTGAGTGGGCAGTGACTTGACTCTGGGTCCTGTAGTGAGCTTCAAACTCTGACAAGAGGAAGGTTTTCATATACATTTTACTAATTTTCTTTCATCTCTGACACTTTTATTACAGAGCAAGGAAAAATAACAATATTAAATTATTTCCTCTAATTAATTTCCTTTTAATGTTCATGAATGTCATGCACCAGGTCACTGGTGTGTGTGTGTGTGTGTGTGTGTATATATATATGTATAGTTCATGCCCTGACATCTTAATAATTTCATTGAACAAAAATCCAAAGTAATAAAAGTTGCCCCCCCCCCAATCCCATGAAGAATTAGTGTAATGATGAGAGGTTTTTTAAGTTATTAAGGGGTGTTTTAATACCCATATCTAATATTGAGGAAGTAAATATTGACCTGAAAATCCTATCTCTGAAATAATTAGTTTTGTCTATGGATGTCTAATACATTATATAGAGGAAAAAATACAACTAAATGAAATTGACTAATGTAGTAAAATGACTAAGCAAAAGGATTTCCATGCCAACATTCAGAATTCTCTGTAATCTTGTGATATAATCACTTTCCATTGTTCATAGTCATCATTCCATGATGAAAATAGAAATGCATTCCAATTTACCTTTCTGAGGCTAAGAAAAGACCCACTTTTGAAGAGGAAAATAAAAAGATCATTTAGGGTGCAAAATATTTCCATTTTTATGCATATTTGATAATTCATTACTAAGAAGTCATTTGGAAAGAAATAATTCATTGTAATGCAGGAGTAACAACTTTTGAAATGCAATATAGACTTTTTCATAAGAATTTATTAATTGATGAAAGAATTACTCAGGGAAGTTTTTAAATAGGCATGTGGGAAATCATGTCTCCAAAAAGAAAAAAAAAAGAGGCTAAATAATTTTTTCTATTACTACAGATCTATGATACTGTTTTTTGCTTGTTTGCTTGCATGTTTTCTTATTTTTAAATCAGAGTAATTGATCCCTGCACAAAGTAATTTTTAACCCTTTGAAACCATTTAAAAAATACAGTTCTGGAATTATCTGCTTTTTAGCTAAAAACTAGTCAGACAACAGGTTACCTGAGTGGATGAGTGTGAAATTCAAAAGGTAAAAGAGGAAAATTTACTTACTTAAAATCCTCCTTCAGTTTAGTGTTTTAACTCCTTAATTTAATTATATCCCAAGTGTTTGATTTCTTCTCTGTGAGAATAAAGTCATAGAGTCATAAAAGGGTTTGACATTTTCAATAAACATATGGATGAGTGTTTGATGTGTGTGCATTTGTTGTATGTATGCTGAGCCAGTATTGAAGGGGGAAATGAGAAGTAGGCTGTGGGAAATTTGTGAAGGGCTAAGAGTTTGGATTTTATCCTGTGGTCAATATAGATTTTTGAGCTGATGGATAACATGATCATATCTCTTGTAAAAAGTAAGCTATGGTGGTAATGTTGAAAAGAATTGAAGTAAATAAGAGTCTAGAAGCAAGGAGAACTATGTGGATACTGTTAGAATAATCTAGAAAAGAAGGTCTAGATCAGTGGTTCTCAACCTGTGGGTCGAGACTCCTTTGGGGGTTGAACAACCCTTTCTTTCACAGAGGTCGCCTAAGACTATTGGAAAACACCTATTTCCCATGGTCTTAGGAACCAACACAGTGCTCCTCGGTGTAGCAAAATGTAGCAATGTAGTTTACTGTTGTCATATGACGACTGTTAGCCATGCTACACCATGATTCAAGACAAAATTTCATTTATTTGTAATTAGAAATAAATATTTCACAATATATAATTACATATTGTTTTTGTGATTAATAACTATGCCTTAATTATGATCAATTTGTAACAATGAAAATATATCCTGCATATCAGATATTTACATTACAGTTCATATCAGTAGTAAAATTATAGTTATGAGTAGCAACGGAAATAATTTTATATTTGGGGGTCAGCCCCACATGAGGAGCTGTCTTAAAGGGTCGCGGCATTAGGAAGGTTGAGAACCACTGGTCTAGATGGAAATGAAGGGACAGATTCAGAGATATTTTTTGAAATTTTATTGAATTTATTGGAGTGATACTGGTTAATAAAATTATATTGGTTTTAAGTATATAATTCTACAATATATTATCTCTACTGTGTTTACCACCCAAAGTCAAGTTTCTTAACGTCATCATTTATCCCCCTTTTACCCTCCTCTACCTCCAACACCACCCCCTTTGCTCTGGTAATCACCATAATGTCGTCTGTGTCTATGAGTTTTTTGTATGTTTTTTTTTTTTTGCTTAATTCACTCACCTTTATCATCGAGCCCTCCAAACCCCCTCTTCTCTGACCCGACAAAGCAAAGATCTCCCCTTAGATGTGCTACTTTTGAAGCTCATTTGATCCTTCTCTGATGTTGTCTGAAGCTGGCCACTGAGTGTGTTGGTTCTGGGGCCTCTTGGGAGGGACTCTGGTGCAAGCCAGTGTCAGATGCTGCTTATGACTGGCCTTGGGCAACCCGTTTGGAGCTACAGAGTAATCCAGTTTTTGCCTGCCTCTGCTGGGCTTTGGTGTGCATGGGAAGGACCAACCTGCACGCCAGTGCTGGCTTCCACCATCACCAAGCCCAAGATCAGGTTAGCGAAAGAGCCAAGGCACCCCAAGATTTGCCTGTGCCTGCCTCCATCAGCCGGCTGCCTATTAGGCTCAATCTCTGAAAGAGCCTCTGACCCAATTAGTTACATGTGGTAGGTTTTCAGTGAATCACCAGGTAGGGGTAAGTAATATTCACCAGATTGATACAGTTTCAAACTCAGTGCCAGTGTTGAGTCTGAGGCCAGGCTCTCAAGAAAAATTCCAAGGTACATCAAGTCTAGCTGGTCCTCTCTGCATACCCACAGACCTTCATGTGAGGCAGAGTTATAGAGGGTCGTTAGGGTGAGGACAGCAGAGTTGATCAGGCCTAAGGAGACCCAAGATTTGGCTGCATGAAGGGAGTTCTCTGCACTGATCAAGAGTACAAGAAATAAATTATCCCCATCCTGGAGCTATACAACTCAGTCTGTCCAATTGCTGCCGGGGTCCCAAGCTTCTCAGGGCTAGGCCACTGGGAGTTAATAGGGTGAGGCTCCTAGGGGCTTGGAAGGTGGGGCTTGTGGACCTTTTGTGCAGGGGAGGCATTGTTTTTCAGGTTTATGGAAAGTCAGGGGAAAGTCACCTTCTCCAAAGCTACACAACTTAGTCACTGACAATCCTTGAGGCAGTTGGACCTCTACACCCATGCCCAAGCAACTGATACCTCAACAAGGTTTGGGTTCCACAGGTAGGGCAACAGGGAGTCCTGAGGTTGGGACTGTTGCATTTTCCCAGGCTTATGCTATATGGAGAGGAGTGCTCCACCCATGAAAATTGGTATCTATGGTTTGGGAGAAGTACTCAACACAAGTAACCTGGTGGCTGTTCCTTTAGCTTTCTCCCAAGAGCCACAAAAACTCTAACCTGCTCTGTTCCCTTTCCATCTGAGCCCAGGGTGAGTGGTTATGAATGAGAATTTGTGTGTTTGCCCTTTAAGAGTGCCCCTGTGTCTCTAGCAGATTCCCATCTTCCCTTGGCAGACAGAATCCCCACTGATTTTCAGTTAGGTGTTATATGGGCACCTCTTCCCAGCTCTGGTGCTCTGACCTGGGGAGCCCAGTGTAAGTTTCAGACCCCACACTGAAGGGGAATATTTGTAGCTGAGATATCTTTCTGGAATCTCAGCTGCTACCACTTATGGGATCAGGGCCAGCCTTTTGTGTCTCTGCCCTTCCTACCAGTCTCAGTTTGGCTTCTTCTTAAATACTTAGTTATAAGATTTCTGTTTAGCTAGTCTTCAGTTGCTTATCTCATTTAACTATAAGAAAATAATGAAAAGGTACACTGGAAAGAGTTAAAATGCTATTTTCTTTTTTTGGCACCAGCATCTTAATGACAAAATTAGGCCTTATATTTTAAAATATCATATGACTTTAAGATTTTAAAACTTGAACAGCTCAGAAGGTAATAACCTCATTAATAAACTACAATGACCTTTATGTTGGGTAAACAATCTTGAGAACTTGTCAATATAGGAGACAAGAATAATAATTAAAAACAGGCTAATTTTTTCAATTATTTTAAGCTTTATTAAAAGCTTATATATGCAAACTGAATCCTATGTATTGAGATTAGGAAAAAAATGAAAATATTTCTGTGTTCATTTCTAATTTTAACACTTTTTCCTTATATGGATTGTAGAATCATCAGAATAAATGTCTAGGTCATGGCTAAAACATAGGTGTCTTAAAGTATTCTTTTTATTTATTTTTTCCTGTTTTCTGGGGATCTTCTATGACATGTAAGGATATTCAGTAGTGCTTTGACACAATGCCATTTTATTTTATTTTTTATTATTTATTTATTTTTTTACATAGTTTTATTTTTTATTAAATTTTTGTAATGACATTGGCTAATAAAATTACATACATTCCCTGTGTACAATTCTATAATAAATTATCTGTATATTGTGTATGACCATTTCATTTTTATTTTGAACGAGATGATCTGGACTCTATACTCCTTTTTCCTAAGTCTTGAATTGTTTTGAGACTCTAGCATAAATCAAATAGATCTTGTGAATATAATAGGGGAAAAATAATTTTCTTTTGAACATGTAGTAAATATTAAATGTTGATCAGACAGTATGTGCTTGAGAAGATATTTTGTATATTTGGATACACACACACACACACACAATTTATGAAGACTGATGCAAAACAGACTTAATTTTAAAAGATAAAATTCACCCCCTTCCCCAATTCCTATTGACCTTCCCACCTATAGTCTTACTTCCATGCTCCTAACATAAACTGGAAAAAGAGTAGGGGAGCAAAAATCACAAAATGCTAGTGATGAGTTGGTAGTGAGAATGGGAATAAAAGCAAGAAAACTAAGCTCTACTCATGCAGTAGTACTGAAGATTTCAGCAGACCTTTCTGGGGAAGAAATGGAGCCTCAATACTAATTGTTAAATAGGAAAGGTGGCATTTACTTTGCTTTTTTTCTTTTTTTGTTTTTTTTTTTAAATATATTTTATTGATTTTTTTTTTTTTTTTTTTACAGAGAGAAAGGGAAAGGGATAGAGAGTTAGAAACATCGGTGAAAGAGAGACATTGATCAGCCGTCTCCTGCACGCCCCCTACTGGGGATGTGCCAGGAACCAAGATACCTGCCCTTGACCGGAATTGAACCTGCGACCTTTCAGTCCGAAGGCAGACGCTCTATCCACTGAGCAAAACCGGTTTCAGCATCCCTCCCTTTTCAAATTCTAGTCATCTGGATCTTGTGGTGTTCAAATAAGAGGATGAGTGTGTAAGTGCTTTGCAAACTAAAGTACCATAGATTTTAGGAACATTATATATTTGGTTCTAGGTAACAACATTACAAAAGATACAGACATTTTCATCTCTTTTACCCAAATTTAGTTTCTCAGCTACCTACGCATCGCTTTGAAAGTGTTAGCCTTAAAACATTTCATTTTGATTATGTAACTAGTTAGAAAAGCTATAAACTTAGTTAATAAAATGTTCTTGCTGACTAAGTAATCTGACAATTAGAGGCACTTATTTTCACACATAAAATTATCTCTTCGTAAACTTCCACAAAAGCTTCCTAAAGAAAAAATAAAATATAAATGTATTTAAAAGGCAGAAACATAAAATGTTGGAAAAATATATCTGCTAAGCTGTAGATTGGAAACACATAGTAAAGTGATAATGTGAACAATTATTGAGACACTTCTGTGGGCATATTTTCCTTTTTCCTCATTCCATGATTTATGTGCAGTTGTAACATGTCCTATCTTTTCCTACACATAATGCTGGCTTATCCTTGGCAATCTGAGAGAGTATTAGTATTGCAGAATTCTAAAAGTAAATGTGAATTTTTTCTTTCTTTTTTCTCAATTCATCTACCCACCCTCCTTATCTAGTTTCCTCTCTCAACCCTGATAGCTGTCAGCCTGATGTCTATGGGTCTGTCTCTATTTTTCAATAAAAATCACTATGCTTACTAGATTCCACATATGAGTGAAATCACAGCATTGACACAGATAACTTTGGAGATTGCTGGACAGTGGGGTGGAGGGGAGGAAAGAAGTGAAGGAAGATATTGGGGGATTAATGGTGATGGCAGGAGACTTGACTTGGGGTAGGGAATACACAGTACAGTGTACAGATGATGTGTTGTGGAATTGTGCTCCTGAAATCTATATAATTTGGTTAACCAGTATCATTCTAATTAATAACTTTTTAAAGTGGATTTAGAGATTATCCTGGGAGAAATAACACCCATCTAGAATGTAAGCTTTGCAAAGGTAGAAGTTATTTTATACTTATAGCCATATTCCTAAACATAACAGCTTATAAATAACACATGGTAGATGTTTATAGAAGAGAATAATGAGCTTCACAAAGATTAAGGTTTGCCCAAATTTACAAAACTAGCATATAGATCTTCACTCCTAGCTCAGTGCTTTGTCCACCGTGCCACATTGAATCTCCTTAAAAATCTGATACCTGTATCTCCAAAACAGTAAAATTTAGGTTCTAGAATAATATTTTCTTTGGTTATTAATGTATAACACACTAAGTTTATAACTCTTGGATCAGATTATACTTATATATACTTGGTAAATTACAAACTATACCTACTTCATTTGGCTTTACAATTACACAGTATATTATTACAGTGGTACCTCGAGATACAAGTGCCCTAACATATGAGATTTTTGAGATACAAGCCATCGAGTGAGCGATTTTTTGCTTTGAAATACGAACAACATTTGAGATATGAGTAATCGCATGGATCAGCCGGCTGCACACAACCCAACAGTTTACCGAGACTTGAGCATCTCATAGTTTCCCACGCCTCAGTCAGTGTGCTTGTTTACCTTGTTGTCGAAGCATCTTTTGTGCATTTACATACTTTATCACATTTCTTTTTATAACCATGGGTCTGAAGAAAGCGAGTGGAAAGGTCAGTGCTCAGAAGAGGATGATGTCTATTGAATTAAAGCGTGAAATCATAGAAAATATGAGCAAGGTGTGCGAGTGGCTGACTTGGCGAGGCAGTACGGGCATAGTACTTCAACGATATGCACTGTGCTTAAACAGAAGGAATCGATAAAGGGTATAATGCCAGCTAAGGGCGTTACAATAATTTCTAAGCTCCGTAGCTCTCTCCATGAAAAGATGGAGAATCTACTGATGGTGGGGGTGATGGAGAAGCAGCTTAAAGGAGATACATTAACACAGGGCATCATATGCAAGAAGGTGCGAGCGATTTACTGTATTTTGCTGGAGCAGACCCCCCCCCCCCCGCAGTTCCATGGACGAGGCATTGGAAGACTCATTTAAAGCCAGTAGAGGCTGGTTTGATAACTTCAGGAAAAGGTCTGGCATTCACTCCATAATCAGGCATGCTGAGGCAGCAAGTTCGGATGTCAAGGCAGCTGAGGATTACCTCAAAACTTTTTCCGAACTGATAGAAGCCAAATGACATATCCCCCAGCAAGTCTTTAACTGTGATGAGACAGGGCTTTTCTGGAAGATGACGAATAGGACTTATATAACAGCAGAGGAGAAGGCGATGCCAGGCCACAAGCCCATGAAGGATAGGCTAACTCTCGCACTGTGCGCCAATGCGAGTGGTGACTGCAAGATCAAGCCTCTGCTCATATACCATTCCGAAAACCCCAGAGTCTTTAAGTCACTTAAGATTTTAAAAGATAAACTGCAAGTTATGTGGAGGGTAAACCCGAAGGCATGGGTCACCAGGCAGTTCTTTGTGGAGTGGGTAAACCTGGTTTTCGGCCCTTCTGTTAAGAAATATCTACAGGAAAACAACCTAACCATGCAAGCTCTCCTCATCCTCGACAATGCTCCTGCTCACCCACCGAACCACGAGGATGAACTCCTTGAAGAGTTCAAGTTTATAAAGGTTGTCTACCTACCTCCCAACACCACTCCTATCCTGCAGCCCATGGATCAGGAGGTGATTTCTAATTTTAAAAAGCTGTACATCAAGCACCTGTTCCAGCGCTGCTTTGAGGTGATGAGAACACAAACCTCACCCTTCAAGAGTTCTGGAAGAACCACTTTAACATCATGATATGCCTCAGAATTATTGATCAGGCCTGGCTGGGTGTTACAAGGAGGACTTTGACCTCTGCATAGAAGAAGCTGTGGCCTGAGGCCGTAGCCGAAAGGACCTTCAAAGGATTCGAACCCGAGGTGCCAGTGGAGGAGGAGACAGTGTCCCTGGGAAAATCCATGGGCCTGGAGGTGGGTGAGAGAGACCTGAATGAGCTCGTCGAGGAGCACTCTCTGGAACTCACCACGGAGGAGTTACAAGAGTTGCAGTCTCAGCCACATGCGGAGGTTCTCCAAGAAACTGGTTTCGAGGAGGAGCAAGAGGTGGAGGAGATCTCTACAAGTGAGATAAAGGAGATCTTAGGAATGTGGGAGAGGGTGTCACAGTTCGTGGAAAAGAAACACCCTGAAACAGTTGCTACTGATCATGCATTGGAGCTGTTCAATGAAACTTGCCTCACTCATTTCAGAAACATTCTGAAAAGGAGGAAGAGGCAAAACTGGTTGGACACGTTTGTTATTTTTTTGAAATCAGCCCAAAATGCAAAGACCAGTAGCAATTAAGTTCAGTGAGGATTAGTTAAGTTACATTCAGTTTAGGGATAAAGTGTAGCATTAAGAGTGTAACGAGTAGGTAAATACACTTTATAAAACCAGTTTATTCCTTTACATTATCTTTTATTATATTGTTTTTATACAATATTTGTCATTTATAAATACATTTTCTTATTCAAAAACACGTAACAAGAACAACTGGGGTGGCATTTTGGGGGCTGGAATGGATTAACGGCATTTCAATTTATTTCAAAGGGGAAATTTGCTTTGAGATATGAGCAACTTGATATATGAGCAAGGTTATGGAACGAATTAAACTCGTATCTCGAGGTACCACTGTATATCATTTATCTATTTAAATTTGGATTCATGAGAATAATAAACAAAAATCACATGACCAAAATAACAAAAAGAATTTCATTTTTGAATAGGCAATACTTAATTACCAGATCTAAAATCACTTCTGATTTCCAAGAACTTTCTTACTTATCTAGCTAAGAATGAAAGCTAGAGAAAAAAAGTCTCAAGAAGGAAATTATGCATAAGATTAGTTGATAGGTTGTATTCTGGTGATGACTAAAAGCATGTAATTAAGGGAGTACTATATACAAAAATACATGTGCAGAGACTCTTTGTTTAAAGCAAACTTTTGTAATTACCAAAGTATTGTATCCCTCTATATCCCATTTTTCAATAAGTTTCAAAAGTTTCATAATTTCAAACTTAAACATTTTTTCATAAAAAAGGCTTGCCATTGCCTTCTACTGATACAAATCCTTCCATGTAGCTCATGATGCCCATATTTGAAATTTAGTTAATTTAGATGTCATAAGGGAAAGTAGTGTATTATACTGGTTAATATTGGTGACAGTCACATGTAAAACTCATTTCATTTGATTATCAGGTTTTTACTCCATTCAGAAACCCACTTCAGTATGGAATACTTTTTAGTATCTTTCTCATATCAAAGTTAAATAGATTGTGCCAAAAAAAGTTATCCTCTTTTTCATTCTGTCCCTAAGGAAATTGAGGATAGTCATTTTATTCTAAGTGAAATTACTGTTTATATAAAGATAGCACTATCAAGTCACTCCCTAGGTCACTTTTGACCTTAATAATACTATATGATAAAAGGCTATTATGCTAATAGGCTGAATGGCAGAATAACTGGAACAGTCAAACAACTGAACAACTGAACAACTGGTCGCTATGATGTGTGCTGACCACCTGGGGGCATGCCTGGAACATGGTGGGTGTCAGCAGCGGCAGGATGGTGGAGCAGGTGAGCAGGTGCACCAGACCAAGACAGGGTGGTGGTCACTGTCATCGGGGGAGCCTCTGGTGGTTACTGAAAATTCTTTGCTCCCGTGCACTGTAGTCCGCCCGGCTCTGCTCCCACCCGCAGCCAGCACTGGAGCCACCATTCGCACCCGCTGCCAGCACCCCAGTGCTAGTCCCTATCACCCCTGAGGGTTTCTCCACTTCACTCTGCTCCTGAAGGACAATCAGGCAGCAGCCACCACTTGCACCTGCAGACTGCGCTGGCCCCAGTGCTCCATGCTATTAGCAGGTGCGAGTGGAGCTGGCACTTATCAGCACATGGGAGCAGTGGCAGTGGGAGCAGGGCTGCCTGCAGACAGGGGACAAAGGGCCACAGCGGGAGGATCTGGACGAGGGCATGGAGGATGGGCTAAAACCTGCCCCTATGCCTACCACAGCCTCACAACCCACAGTTCCTTTCAAGGTGCACTGTACCCCTAGTTATTATTATAATTAAGATCTATTGAATACTTACTAGTTACTACGCACCTTCAGAATTTCCTGTTTCCCACATTCCTTTGAAGTGGAACTCTATTGTAAAGAGGAAGCTGATGTTTTGAGAGAATGACATACTAAATTAGCTAATGTCCAACCAAGCTTTAATAATGAGTAACACTGTAAGAAACAAAAAATGATAAAGGGGTCACAAATATGACCTGCAGTTGAGTTTTTTTAGCCTCTAGAATCAGAGAGAGGGAAATAAAATAAAACTTGATGTTGTCATTAGTAAGTTTCATTCAGACTTGAATGAAGTGATCACCTGGTTTGTCTTGGATCTTTCAGATTAAAATGAAAAACACTTTTTTGCAAAGTCTCAGGTATTTTAGTAATCTAATTTCTAGAGGTAATCATGACAGTCAGCTCTTCTTTCAATAGTTTCAACTATTCTTACTGTTAAAATATGTAACAGCCTGCTACTGTCAAAATATGTTCCTCTCTTCCTACCTGCTTTCTGTTAAACCATATTTCCCTTTCCATAAATGTGAGGCTTCAAATACACATTTGAATGGCTTGTAATGTCACAAAATGAGAAACATGAATTTCTTATATTTTAATTTATAGAAGTTTTTCCTATCTTTAGTATCTGAACAATTTAAATTAAGACAGTTCTAGTTGAGTTTTGCCACCTATAAAAATGCACTTGCTTAGAATGTATACATGCCACATTTCCTTACATTCAAAGAAAAGATTTATAAGAAATTCATTTCACAGGGTAACATTTTTTCTATAGAAAAGGAAGTGAATACATATGTACAGTAGTATATGTCATAAGCATTAGTGAGATTTAATTGGCAGAGATTGAAATTAACATTGATTTCAAAGGAAGAGGAAGAGAGAGAGATAGAAACATCAATGATGAGAGTGAATCATTGATTGGCTGCCTCCTGCACGCCCCTTACTCACCCTTCCCCCCACCCCCAACACACACTGAGGATCTTGACCACAACCCAGGCATGTGCCCTGTCCAGAATTCAAGCCCGAAATCTTGGTGCATAGGTCGATGTTCAACCATTGAGCCACGTCAGCCAGCCTTATTTAACAGTCTTAAAATTTGTAAAAGTTAACTTTTATTTGATAGTTATCCTGGTTTTCTCGGTTATTTCTTGGAAGGAGGAGATGTTTTCTGAGAGAATCAAATAATTTCCATTTTCATAAGACTAAAAACAATAAGAATAAGTGTAAAACCTTTTTTGGCATATAAAGTACTGCAGCTTTTTTTGCAAAATACCAAACTTATGAAAATGGTAGTAGAAGATGGTATTTCTCCTTACTATGGTATTTTAAAAATATGTATTTATAGGAAAGGAATTAAAACGAGATACTTTTTTTTAAAGTTGCCATGATATAAATGAATTTTCTATTTTAAAAGTTTAAAATAGCGTTTTTTAATTAAAAAACCTCTAGTGTTAAAACTTTTATCTTCAAGTCTAGACCAGTGAAAAGTTAATATAAATACTTAAATTGATACTACAGATTAAAAGGCTAAAATCTTTCAATGAATGAATTGTAGTTTGTCCCCTAGAAAGAAAACTAGAAGAATAATAGTAGAATGTATATACTGCCATCAAAACATTTCAGTAACTTAAAATTTGATGGCCTGGAGCCTGGGAGCTCGCAGAATGCACTGCAGGAGAAATGGCCTGGAGTCTGGGAGCTTAATAACAGCTTCAAGATTAATTGGTATTTAAACTTTTAATAGTTTATAAATGGCCTAAACTAATTAAATCTTCTTATCCCACAAGAATAATATTTTAAAATTCTTATACATTTATTTTTTATATTCTTTATTTTATTTTTCCACAAGAACAATGGTAAGTTATCTTGACTATATACCATATAAGTAACATATTAATATTAAAATACCAAATCTTCAATATTTTCAAAAGTCATGAGTTAAATGTAGCAAAGTTCTTTATCTGTCAGCCATGAATAACATAAAAACTCAATAAACTATCTCTTTGAATTGGTCACACGTCATTGGACTGATTATATAATTATGAATTTATCATTAAGTATTAACTACTACTGGAACTGTCAAAAAATTTTTTTATTACTATGTGTGTCTATAGGTGCTGATACAGCTTTCACAAGTTGAATTCTATGACAAAAACAAATAAAACTAAAATTAGAGGAACCCGCCACCAGGAGGATTGTCAATCCCGGATTGCTTTTCAGATACCTTTCTTGTGCCATACATTTATCTGAGACTGGTTATGCCAGTAGATTATCATAGAGTCATAGGACTTCAGAACAAGAAGGAATCTAGTCCAATTAGATTATTTGACAGAAGCAAAAAAAAAAAAGAGGATTATGTTTCTAAGTAGAAACATTATGTTTCTAAGTAGCCCCTACATTTTCCCTGTTAAAAATGTTACTATTCAAGTTCATGAAGTTTAACAATGTCAAGCCTTCAATAAACAGCAGTTAATATAGAGTAAAACCTTTAAAAATCAATAATATAAATTAAGGTCATTTCAGTAACTTCTGTGACAGTCCCTATCTGTTAGCATTCACCACTTATTCTAAATATCTTATTATTTTTAGGCATGATTGAAATATATATTACATGAAAATAACTTTACTACATAAAACTTTTGGCCAGATTAGGGCATGAGAATTCTATAACAGAAAGAAGAATTTTTAATTGCTCTAATTCACAGCATGCTCTATAAATAATTCTCCATGGGTTCTGCATTCCCTAGAGCTCATCTTCAATGGGCAAATAGAAAGAGAAACAAGAAAATGGGACATTTTGATGCTACTGAGCATGCACAAACTTTAAACTGTTTTTTCTTCCGGTCAGAATGTACCAACTTTATACTCTTGCTTTGAAAAGACGTTTGCATGGTAACTCTTTACTATTGCTAGAATATTCATATTCAGTTTAGGCTCAAGTTTCAATGTGAGAATGTTTTAGGGATTTATTTCTGGATGGACCACAGGTCTATTGAAGGAAATGATGGTTCTAATTAAAGTAACATTTTGTAAATTATTTTAAAATATAAGTTTTTAAGTGTTCATAATTAAAATATTTTATTCAATTTGGAAAGTATGTAAAGGTAGAAAGGAAGGGAAAATGTACCCATATTACTTTCATTCAATATATTTATATTTTTAAGTAAAACAATTTTTTAAAATAACATTTAAAGGACATTTAAAAAACTGACTTGTGATACATATCAAGGAACATAACTATAAAATGCATAACCTAAATAGCCAATGTGCAATTACATTATGCTTTAGATAAGAACAAAACAAATTAAATTTTAAAACCTCATGAATTTTGTTTTATTTTTTAAAGAACAGTGAAAGAGTAGCTGGCGTGGCTCTGTGGTTGAAAGTCAACCTATGAACCAGGAGGTCAAGATTTGATTCCTGGTCAGGGCACATTCCCTGGTTGCAGGCTTATTTGATGTAACTTATGTAGATGAAACTTTTCTTAGGATAAACACATTTTGTATGTAAAGTCAGTTACTGAAAGATCATTTTGAAAATTATACCTATGGTGAAATTCATGGCATTGACTATTATTGTGAGATTCAGAAGAGATTTTATGAATTATAAAAGATTATTCCTGTCATTTACCCCAATTATATTTGCTTCCACTAAGAGTTCAAAACTTGCTTTGGGCCGAGACCGGTTTGGCTCAGTGGATAGAGCGTCAGCCTTCAGACTGAAAGGTCCGGGGTTTGATCCCGTTCGGGGCATGTGCCTTGCTTGTGGGCACATCTCCAGTGTGGGGTGTGCAGGAAGCGGCTGATCGATGTCTCTCTCTCATCGATGTTTCTGACTTTCTGTCCCTCTCCCTTCCTCTCTGTGAAAAATCAATAAAATTTATTTAAAAAAAAACTTGCTTTAGAGAATATTACGCATAATAGTTACTTGGCATGTATTAGAAGAAATAAAATGGAAAAATACAGATGAAAAACAATATTCTGAAAACTTAAATTGTTCAGAATAAAACTAGGGATAGTGCTGGTCCGTGAGCATGATTATATTTGTGCTTTCACAATACATTTTGTACAGTTTCATCAATTTAATATTTTTTGAAATCACCTCAAGATATATTGTACCTTAGCAATTAGTAATACAATGTCACAACTTTGTATCATTTATTTGAAATATTTATAATTCCTTTACAAGACAATAGGCAAATGCTTAAATTTGTTTTTACTTTATTATGAATTCTATATTAAAACAATTAAGATTATTCCTAATATAAAACTAATAATAAAGTAATGAAGATGGTATAATCTGTAAGGTTTAGCAGTATAATTTAAGAGTAATTTAAGTTTTGAAAGATATTGTTTTTACTCAATTAAAAAATGAGATAGACAATTCATATATAAATATAAAGTACATTGGAGATTTTTAACCTTATAATCTCTTAATACAAAATATATTTTATACACATTACTTTATAAATATCAATTCCAGACTATTTTCAAATCTTTATGCATATTTTTATTTTTTAAAATATTGCATATATTAGTAAGTATATCTCCTTTTTTTCCCCATTGACCTTCCCCCAGCCTTCCCTAACCCCTGTTGCATGCCCTCATCCTACCCCACCAGTGTCTTGTGTCTATTGGTGTGCTTATATGCATGCATAAAAGTCCTTTGGTTGATATATTTCCCTCCACCCCCAACACTCCCCAGCCTTCCCACTGTAATTTCACAGTCTGTTCAGTGTCTCTGTCAGTTTTTTTAAAAATATGTTTTTATTAATTTTTTACAGAGAGGGAAGGAGAGGGTTAGAGATCTAGAAACATTGAATAGAGAGAAACATTAATCAGCTGCCTCCTGCACACCCCGTACTGGGGATATGCCAGCAACCAATGTACATACCCTTGACCAGAATCGAATCTAGGACCCTTTAGTCCACAGGCCAACACTCTAGCCACTGAGCCAAACTAGTTAGGGTTCTCTGTCAGTTTTTAATGTCTCAATTTATTCCATTTAATCTTCAGTAAATTATCTTAGGATTGTTTTAAATGTTAAACTCTGTTATAATTATTTCATAAAGTACAACACTATTGTTTTAATCTGGAAATAAAATTCACATTAGCATCTGAGGAAAATGCTATATCAATATTGAAATAATTGGTTACAGTACACACAGCTGGCTAGAAAATCAATTATAAATACAAATTAACGATAAATATACATAACGTACTGTGGCATAACAAAGTTAGGTTTAATAAGTAGTACATTTAATTCAGCTGTTTCTATCTGGAATTAGAAAACTATTCTATCAGAGAGAGAGGTTTCCTTGGCTCAGGCCCCACCTAAAAGGGTGTCTGCCCTCTGATGGAAATCAATGAGAACTTGCCAGCCAGGAAACACACACACACACGAAGAAATCCCAGGAAATTAAAAAGAGAAAAAGAAAAGGGTACATCTTGACTACCCACACCCTAAAAACAATAATAACAACAACAACAAAAAAAACACAAACAAACAAAAAACAAGAAAACCGGGGCTCTGAGATCATACAACAAAAGCAGAAAGCAGCTAATGAGAAGAAGTCTGTGCAGACAAGAGAACAACGATGACTTACTATTTATAAAGCCTAGGTGCTACTGCCTATTAGGGTCACTGAAGGAGGAACATACAAGGCCAAAAAAAGGTGAAGAATAACGAATTTATTAGGTCATCTGGATATCTAGACAGGCTGAGCCCCATAATGATACCAGTCCCCAAAGATGGGGACTCAGAGGTTTTTAAAGGACACTAGGGAGACTTTTTCTGGGTGGAAAATACTCTCTGCAGGTCCAGATTCTGGGAAAGCCCAGAGGGGAGAGAAAATGGTCTTAGCAAGTGGAATGTGGTCTATGTGAAAGGAAATATACTCTGTAAAGTGGCCTAAAGGTTAGTTCCCAGGGGAGGGGGTATCAATTCAATTATTTGATCAGACCTAACATTGCTAACTAGGTATATGATAAGTTCTGTGATTGAAATTTTGTAGAGTGAACAGTTATTACCTATTTTATAACACCTATATATATATATAAAAGCCTAAGAGACTGTTTGTTCCACTGGTAGCTATGACATGCACTGACTACCATGGAGCAGGCCCTCAATGAATAGGCATGAAAGCATAAAATAGACTAATGAATCTCAGAGGGAAGGGGGGAGGGGGAGGGGAGAAGGGTGGGAAGAGATTAACCTAGAGGCCTGGTGCACAGATTCATGCACCAGTGGGGTCCCTCAGCCTGCCTGCAGGGATTAGCTGATACTGGCAGTCTGACATCCCTCAACTGGTCCCAGATTGAGAGAGGGTGCACAGGAGGCCGAGGGATCCCATTGGTGCACAATCTGTGCACCAGGCTTCTAGTACCCTTATAAAAACTATTTGAAACTTGACCTTTCAGCTTTAATTAGCATAATATTTCAGAACCATTCTTCAAAGAATAAAATGCTAATGATGAATGGGGGTGCTATTTTATTTTATTAAATTTTTTTTAATATATTTTTATTAATTTCAGAGAGGAAGGGAGGAGAGAGAGATAGAAACATCAATGATAAGAGAGAATCATTGATTGGCTGATTCCTGCACACCATCTACTGGGGATTGAGTCCACAACTCAGGCATGTGCCCTTGACCAGAATTGAACCCGAAACCCTTCAGACCCCAAGATGATTCTCTAGCAACTGAGCCAAACTAGCTAGGGCAAAAATAAACCACACTATTTTATCACTTACTCTTAGATGAAAGTATCACTCACTGAAATAGGAAAATTGAGTATTAGATAGATTAAGAGAATCCCAATTTTAGCAAGTTTTTATTTCTAGTCAGAAAAGTGTGAGGATTTCATCTTTAGATCTACCTATTATATGGAAAGATTCAGTATTAAAAGGGCAAAAGAAAAAAACACACCAAATTTTCAGATAACACTTCTCACTCCATCTTAAGTCTCTTCTTCTAACCAATTCTTATTTATCTCTCAAAACTCACTTACTATATGGAAGCTTTTTAAAATTCCTATGCCTTAATGAGTTGTGTTTCCTTTTGGATTTCATATTACCTTGAATGTACCTCCATCATAGCATATAAGTCATTGACTTGCAATTTCCCACTTATTTTTCTATTTCTCATATTGACACTTCTCTAAAATAGGTTTATTTCATTTTGTATCCCCAGAAGTTACTACTTAGAAAGCATTTACAAAAATGGTAAATAACTATTAACTTACATCAACAAAATTTTATTGTACAAAGCTATAAAACAATACAAGGCTTAAACAATAACCTTTAGTAATATGTTGTGGGACACCATACAGTTCTCACAAACCATGACTTGTGAAATTTCCTAATTTCTACTATGTTAGGGAGATGGTGCTTCTTGGTAAGATAGTGTAGTCACTAGGTCTTTAATCAGTTCTATTTCTGAAGCAGTGAATGCTTTACTTAAGTAATTGAAAATATTAAAATATTATGCATTTGTCTTCTGTAATTATAAAAATTTTCAGCCAGATAAGAAAACAAGATATTGAAGAGGGAAAGGATAACACCCTTGCAGAATCAGAGCAAACCTAGTAACATTTTGTTTGAAGCAGGTCCACTTTGCATTATAATAGTTCAGTCTCTTTCAAACTAGAGGCAACTATTTATTTTTAAATACAACTATGTATTTTTAAAGATTTTTTATTGATTTTTATAGAGAAAGGAAGGGAGAGGGAGAGAGAGATATCAACATCAATAGTCTGTCTCCGGTATGCCCCTACAGGGGATTGAGCCTGTAACATTGACATGTGTCCTGACCAGGAATCAAACTGGCAACCTTTTGGTGCACAGGATGACACTCAACCAACAAAGCCGCATGAGCTAGAGCTACAACTATTTTTTAAAATAATTTATTTAGAAGGGGGAAATCTGAACAAATGCTTACTTTCTAAAACATTTTGACAATTCAGACGAGCTCTTTTAAAAATATTGAGAGAGAAGAGAGAGATTTGGTGGCAAATGTCATATATTATCTTACTTTTCCTTGTCATGCAAATTTACCTTCTAGGGTATGTTTGTGATCAAGGAAAGCTCTACCTAATATGGAAAGTTCACTTTGTTATTCTGGTTTATAATGTTTCATCTATTTGGCTTCCATATATACGTGAACTCAATTCCTTGAAATGAGGAGATATGAGTACATTTTCTTACTTTAAATTAGTAGATAAAACACCTTTTTCTTTAACAAATAAGATCCAGTGAATTTTGTTACTGCAATTTGGCTGGCGAGGGCCTTATAAGTAAAGGGGATATTGGGAACACCTGCGTGACTACCATTTCTGTATGACTACAAAGACAATATCATTTCCCTCAAATGGAGGCATGCATGGGATTTATAAAGCATCAAATGTTGCATTATAACCAAATCAATGCAAAGGAATTAGACCATAAACTAGTACTTACTGCAATTTTAATACAACATCAGTCTTACTGTTCATCAGTAGCATAATAGTTTGAATAGAACTGCAAACTGGTAGGTTAAGTTTGGCTTGTGATGCAGTAATTTTTTAAAATAAAATTTTGTAGTTATTGCTGGGGAAAATTCCTATCATTTATAAGATAAGATCTCATTTTTCTAAAACTCAGTATTTATAAGCAATATTCATTTGATAACCCTGGAGACATACTTTATAATTTTTATTCAAACAATAGAGACAGCAGCACTACAACTTTGCATGTAATTTCCAACCGAAGCATCTGTGATGTCTATCACTATCTGAAAAGTCTGTTTCCTGAGTGAGGAATTATTTTGGCCAACATATCTTAGCAGCGCCCTCGAAAGACTGCATTTTTCTTCAGAGAACTAAAGATGATCATGACAATTTTTTACTCTTCTGAGATGCAAATGTTAATCTGGTTAAAGCTTCAAACAGACTGTGAAATTACAGCAGGAAGATTAAAGTTAAGTGAGCTAGATAAGAGATCAATCAAAGGACTTGTATGCATACATATAAGCATAACCAATGAACATAGACACTGGGGGTTTGGGGTATGCCTGGGAGGGAGGGGGCAATGGGGAGATATGTATAAAAAATTAATAAAAATTAAAAAAAGAATTTCCCATTTGCAATCCAGCCATTTCTTCCTTGAAAAATTGAGGGCAAGAATTAAATATCTTAACATGTGGATGTTCCTAGCATAGTGCCTCATGTTCAACACATGAGAGCTTTCCTTTCCATTTTTTCTTTTCCCCTCCAAAATATACTAAACGACACTAAAACTAGCACTATATGAGTTTGGCTGTCTGACTGTTTTCCATCTGATTCAGGATGTTTTTCTGTATATAATTTTCATCTACTCTAACAAAAAATGTTTCAAACCTAACCAAGCTAGTTCTATATAAAAATAGAATAAGATGAAAAAACTTTAAAAGATTATGATATAAGAAATTAGTCACAAACAAAAATAGATGAATCATAAACCATTCTTTCACTGAATATTGAATAAATTAGCAACTAAATAGTCAATTATTGATTCTTGGATAATAAAGCAAGTGCTCTGTTGTATATTATTTTGTGGTTAATTTGAGATAATCATCATAAAAATAGAACTCAGATAATACAGATTTAAAACAAGAACCATTTAATGTGTTATTTGATTCACTTTCTGTAATGAAAACATTAATACTTTAACACAATACTAGAAAAATGTAAAGAATCGTGTAATACTTTTGTTGTATATTGAAAAATACAACCAACACCCTACACTGCATCTATATATGAACAGGAGTGTGCTCATTAAACAGGTATATAATCAATAGGTAACATTTTTTATTTTATCATCATGTTGAATGCATTAAAAAAGAGCCTGGAGCCCTGGCCAGTGTTCTTAGTGGTTAGAGTATTGGCTTGCAAAATGAAGGGTTGAGGGTTTGATTCTTGGTCAAAGGCACATACCTGGATTGCATTCAGGGTGTGTGTGAGGGGGAGGCAACCAATTGATATGTCTTTCACATCGATGTTTTTCTCCTCTCTCCAGCCCCCTCTCCTTTCCATTCTCTTTGAAAATCAATGGACAAAATATCCTCAGGTGAGGATTTAAAAAGAAAAAAAGGGCCTGAAGGCTTTGTCTAGAAATAAATGACAAACATTTATTTAACAGTCTTAAGGGTTTGCAAACCAGAAACACAATTAGACACTACCCAGAGTTTCCCAACGGAGAAAAATTTAAGAGTTTATATAATAAAAAACACATTCTTGAGAAGTTATCAGTCTTGTATCCTTAGCCTCTAGATCACTGTGAAATGGTAATCCTCTAGGACCAGTGGTTTAGATAATGAATGTCAGGATACATTATTTCCTTAGTCCTTCAGAAGGTAATCAGAAGGTTATATGTAGGTTTGATGCATATCCAGGCATTGACATAGGACTGCAAAATTAAAAAATTCCCAGGCTAGTTAAAATAAGAATAGGATCATTTCCTCATGTCCCAATGTACTTGATTTTAGTAATTTAACATCTTGACAATAGTGACTCCATTTTGTTTCTTGACTCTAATCCTCATTCATAATAATATTCATAACAATAATAACCTTAATTTCTATCATTCTCAATCCTCATAATAACTCTATGAAACTGGCACTGTTATTAATTCCATGTTATGGAAAAGGAAATTGAGGCTAAAATTGATTGAGTAGTTTGTAGAACAGGTCACACAATGAGGAATATTCTTTAAAAGATATATTAGAACACTTTCTTCTTTGGTTCCCTTGGACATTTTTACATAGGTAAAGAGGAAAGATTAACCAAAGGACTTGTATGCATGCATATAAGCATAACCAATGGACACAGACACCAGGGGGGTGAGGGCTTGGGTTGAGAGTGGGATAGGGGGGGCAAAGGGGATGGGGACACATGTAATACCTTAATAAATAAAATAAAATACTAATTATATGCAAATCAATGGCAAACAAATATGTGTAATCTAGAAATGGGCATATGCTCTTCCATCTTATGTACAGGACTGTGCTAACATAGAAATCACATTGGCAAATTTCTGATACTGAATGTCAGAAGTGACAAAGCAATAGTGGTGATGTAGCCTACTTAATATTTAAATTAGATTTACTTTGCTTTGTCATAGACTGATAAAAAATGTTAATTACAAAGAATTTCTGTATAAAACTAAAGCTTCCATGTTTATCATACTTCTCTTTGATTCTTTGTTAGCTCTGTACCTTTAACAAGGCAAGTTTTTGAATAATTACTTGAAATTTATCTTTTGTTTTCTCTCTTACATCCTCCTTAATTTTGTATAAATTTTTGACAAAATCTCAACTAGTTTGAGAAACTCCAGCGATTTCTTGTTTGAACAAATATTTACTGAACTCTTATTGTATTCCAGGTTATGTCTTAAGGAATTTTATTGCAATTATCTTGATAGATATATAGTTTGGATTCAGTTTAGTATTTTTACATGTTTAAAACAAATTACTTCCCAGTATATTGGTATAAATAAATATATTGTTTTATAAAATGTATTTTTCCAAGATGACTACAACTTGTTAGGAAAACCTAATATCACTACTAGCTTGGAATTTTTGAAACCTTAAGAGAGAAAGTACAACAAAATAATGTTAAGACTTTATTTTCTTGCTAAAAAAGTATGAATCTTCCTTAAAAAAAGAGCTATTACATTCTTCTAGGTTATTGTCTTTACTTTCAAAGAGAAATAATTCCTTCAGAAGAAGTGACTATCAATTTTTTCAGTATTTGTCCCTTTCATGTAGAAGAAATAAGCCAGAAATTAAGAACTTTTGTTCCCGTTGCTGGTTCTATAGGCAGTATATGGTATCCTTAGACAAGCAGAAGCTGAAGAGGAAGAGCTGGACAGAGTGACAAATCAGAATTTTCATCCCATATAATGCCAGAGGTCAAGAGCTTGTCAAGTATTTGAGAACCAAGAAATCAAATGTGCCTATGCAGCTAATGGATCTGTAGTGCCAATCTGTACAAATGAGAAAATCCATTGAAATCCTTCAAGCTGGGAGATTCAGGTGGTGTTCAAGAGTTGAAAGCATTCATTGACAGGAGCCAATCAGGTTGTTGGCCCTTGGATAAAAGTAGAAAGTAGATGGGAGCAGCCTGACTCCAATATTCAGCAGAAATAAGGCTGCAGAATCTCAGAATGTCAGCTTAGAAAACAGATCTCTGAGTTTAATGGGCTGCTTTCTGATCTCTTTTCCTGCTAAGAGCAGGGATGCCTGGTGTTGCAGGTGCATAGATGAAGTAGTTGGAAACTAGATGGAGGAAAAGAACTGGAGGACTGCAAGTGTACACTAGTTAGAACTATAGGGGAGGTAGGAGTTTTTAGAAAAGGTCCAGGAATGACCCATTAATGTATGGAGTAATTCTGTGCTGTCATATTTAAAATCTCTTAATTGAATTCCCAAGCCTGTTTAATTCTTTCATGGAAATTATTGCAAAAATTAGCTTAAAGAGTTTAGATCTCCTTAGGTGAAAAGATTCCTCAGGAGTTCAAAATGTGTAGGCTAACCAGAAAGTGTTTTTTAAAAAAGTGAATAACTGATTTTAAAACAGAAAAACTAGTTAAGGTAACTGGACTGTGATTTTTTAAATTGTATCATTTGGCCTGGTCTTTTTACTCATTTTACCATCTCTCTTATTAGAGCATAAAATGAAAGAAAACATCAACATACATTTTCAGATTGTTAAGCTCAAATATTTGATTTGAAGGAAGAATTGATTGGCAATAATTGTTTCCTGTTATTAGCATTAATATGATAGCATTTTGCTTTTTATTATTTTTTATTCTGTTACATGTATACATATCTCCCCATTCACCCCCCTCCTTCCCAGGCATACCCCAACCCCCCAGTGTCTATGTTCATTGGTTATGCTTATAAGCATAGATACAAGTCCTTTGATTGATCTCTTATCTACCCCACCTCTCCTTAATCTTCCTGCTATAATTTGACAGTCTGTTTGCTTTTTAGATATATGAATGCAATTGAAAGGAGAGACTTCATTAAAGTTTCTGAGAGACTTTTTAAAAGTCAATGGCTTATTTAAAACTTACTAAACAAATATTTCTTGAGTGGCTACTATGGACAAAGCACTGTGCTAGGCCTCTGGAGCATAAACATAATATAATACAATGGATAATATGAAAAGAACCATGTGAATGGAGCCGAGTGAAAGGAGTTCAGAGGTAGGAGAGACATTTCTTGCTATCAAAGATCACATAAGTAGAGAGCAACATGTTGTTTTTACAGATAAATAATACAATATTAATTCACCTTTTAAATTAAAAAATAAGAATATAGAAATTTTACTATATATGCCAAATAAAGCAAAATACATGTTTTGATGTTTTATGTTTGTTAGGTAAGAAATAGGGATAGCCGAAACAGGTTTGGCTCCATGGATAGAGCGTCCCTGAGGACTGAAAGGTCCCAGGTTCGATTCTGGTTGAGGGCATGTATCTTGGTTGTGGCCACATCCCCAGTGGGGAGCATGCAGGAGGCCGCTGGTCGATGTCTCCCATCGATATTTCTAACTCTCTTTGTCCCTCTCCCTTCCTCTCTGTAAAAAAATAAATAAAATATATTTTTTAAAAATAGGGATAAAGGCAGGAATGAAAAAAGTAAGTGAAAAGGACTGACAAAAAGAAGTGATATGTAAGAGGATAAAAGAAGTATACAAATCAAATAAAGAAACTGAAAATATGATATTCACTGTGACCAAAATTTGTTTCTTTATCCTGTCAATTGTTAGCTGTGTGGCTTTGGGAAAGACTCATAACCTCGCTAGGCCTAAATTTCTTCATCTGTAAGATAAACTTAATACTAATCCCAAAAAGTGTTTTGTAATTATAAAATGTAGAGCATATACATGAAGGAGAATACAAATAAAATCTTATTTTAATATAATAGAGTTTTGTGAAGTAATATTACTAATATGATCATTTACCGGTAAGCTACTACTGGTAAAACTTCTTTACAGTGTAAAATTTTATACCTAGAATTAAGCAATTGAACTCAGTTTATATTATCCCGATTTTGTTGGTAACATCCAAAGCACCAGAGTCAGGAGCCAGTCGAAAATTTGCTTTCTTCTATCAGGCCTGATCAGGGGGTTGACCTTGGCCACATCAATGGCATAGATCTTTCTCACAGCCTGTTTGATCTGGTGCTTGTTGGCCTTGACATCCATAGTGAACACAAGTGTATTGTCTTCTGTCTTCTTCATGACTGAGTTGGTAGTCAGGAGAAAATTGATGATGGCATAGTTATCAAGCTTATTTCCTGGGTATGCTCTTCTGAAGATATTTAAGCGTCCTTTGGAGCTTCTGGCCATTGGAAGGTGGGTGACGTGTGGATCTTCTTTTGTGGCAGTGGACACCTTTCAACACTGCTTTCTTTGCCTTCAAAGCCTTTGCTTTGGCTTAGGTTTTGGGAAGAGCAGGGACTTCCTTCTTAGCTTTTAGGGCCATCTTTGTGATAAACAATATTATTTTATATATCTAGGTGAAATGGGGCTATCATAGATGCCCCACCAAGGATATGGAAGTAGCATGTCTATTCTGTACTACTCCACCCCTTCCAGCTAGCTACTAGTTTGTCCAGAGTTTTGTTATAATATTTGCTACCCTATGTTGCACTTTAATTATGTAGTCCCCTCAACCAGCTATGAGATCCTCAAGGAATAAGGATGCTGTTTAATCATTTTTATATCTCTTATCATGTAGCATATATAGCAGGTACTTAATTAAAGTTTGATGAATTAATGAAATCCTCATTTGTTAAAGAACCTAGTTATAAGTTAGTTATTATAGTTTCATTTAAAGTAAGTTGACATAAATTAAACTACTTTGAATATTTAGTTGTTTATCAAAACACAATTTTTAAAGTTTTTGTGTTTTGCTTTAGGTGTTCAAACAAGCCTAAAATAGAATCCTGGTCACTTATTTAATCCATCTATACCCAGTTTCTTTTTATATAATGGGTGTTAATGACACTTTTTCACAGAGATTGTAAGAGGCTTTAATAAGATAAATATAAAGCACTTTGTACATAAGATGAACTTGCTAATTTCTTTTCCTTTAATTTTTAATCTGTACTACAAAAGAACTCTGAAATTTCAAAATTCTCAATTTCTGTAATTCTATGCAAAATATTGAAAGTAAAGATTTTCAATGCTAATGGCTTTGAAAACTATATATTGATTTGACCCATTTAATGCTCACTTAAGATCAATGTATTAACTTGATCACAAGAAACAACACATGAAGAAAATAGTCATTTTTAAAAAAATGGTTGAAATTTATAAAGAACTCATAAACTAAACACAAAACGAACAAAAAATCCAATTTAAAAAATGGGCAGAGGATCTGAATAGATATTTCTCTAAAGATGACATACAAATGGCCAACAGACATATGAAAGGATGCTCAAAGTCCCTAATCATCACAGAGAAGCAAATTAAATAAAAAGAGTTATAAAAATTGAATTTAAAAATGTGATCATGGATTTTAAAAAAATAAATATTTTTTCTTGGGAGAGGCAATTCCAGCATAGAATGGTCTGCTATATCTCTCTTTGTTGTTGAAGGTAATCAAGAGTTTTACACAGTTTATTAGCCATTGAATTTTGAAACACTAGAGGACTAACAGAACGTTGCATCTAGTCAGGTGTTCAAGAATTTTGGGGCCATCTATGATAGCCCCATTTTACCTAGATATATAAAATAATTTTGCTTTTTACGACGATGGCCCTAAAAGCTATTTCTTTTCCAAATGATTTATTTTCCAATCATTTGGAAAATAAATAGAGGCATATATCATATAAGTAATGAAAAGGAAGCAGAACCATATGTAGAATTATAAAATAGCTTCAAGTGACTATTTTAAGACATCTATGTAGAATGTTGTAAGGCTTCCTGTCTCTTAAGAGATTTTAATGGAAAATAGATTAAAAAGACTTGATATAGGACCCTGTGCCCTATACAGATTTTGTAATTCAGTAATACACACATGAAACCTATATGTTCATGTTGACTAATGTCACTCCAATAAAATGTAATTAAAAATAAAATAAAATAAAAAGAGCTCATATATGTGAAATAAATATAATTGAATACAGAACCCTAAAATCTCTTATTAAAGAATTACTATAAATAAAAAGGGATTAAGTGACCAACCAATTATAGCTAGGCATCAGCACTAATAATTTACTGATATTTTGGACCAAATAATTTTTTGTTGTGTGGGACTCTTCTATGAATTGCAGATTGTTTCACAGCATTCCTAGCCTTCATCCACTATATGCCAAAAGAAACATTGTTTCGATAATCAGAATAAAAAATGATTCTAGACATTGCCAAGTATTTCCTGACGGGCAAGATCATTTCCAGTTGACAACTGCTGACCAAGAGCCTAAATATTTCAGCTGAGATTAAGAAAAGGAAGAGCAATTACAATACTAAAAGATCTCCACAAAATAAATGCTATGGGAAGGACAGAAATTATTACTTAATCTAGAGATAGGCAGCTCTCCTATATTCGAGACAACATCCAGGATCATTTTTAAATATCTCTGTTGGACTTGCTTGATCCTCCTTTAAAAAAGAAAAGAAAAGAAAAGAAAAGAAAATCACAGCTTTTGTTGTCTATGACTAAATAATAAAGAAAAAGAGAAGCCTGCTTAGCCAGCAACTTTCCATTCGTTGTAGCCTCAAGTTAAGTTTTTTGTTAGTGTCAACCTGACTTTAATCAGGGTGAAGTTTCAGAAGAAATTGAGATTTCATCAAAATATTTAGGTATAATTTGACAAACTAAAATATTGTAAGAGTGGGTGTTATCATTCAAAAGAAAAACAAGGAGAAAAATAACCATAATGAGAACACTTTATTCTTTTGTACAGTTTGCAACATCTTATGTTTAAAGCTTAGTCATTTTTCTACCTATGAAAAAAAATAAGCAAATAATGGTATGAGCAAGCAAAACACTAGGGGGAAATGTCATTTTGTGTTAAAACATAATTATAATTAGCAATAAAATTTTACTATATTTTTAAAAGAAAGTTTTAACAAGGAATATCATTAGTTCTTTCTGTCTCAGATTTTGGAATTATTCCACCTACCTTTTCCTTGGCAAGATCACATTGATCATTTTAAAAAAGAAGGGATAATTAGTGAAATTGTTTCTTTTCCTTCACACTTGAAAGCCTAAAGAAGAATACTTTTTTTTTCTTGGCTTCCATGTACTAGCAATTTCCACATGATGAAACCCAAGCATTTTATAATAGAAATGTTTTTATTATGAACACCCAAGATAAACTCCATATGTGTTCCAAGCCCTGTTCATTTTATTCAACAACTAATTATTTATTGGACAGTTTTAGGGTAGAAATGTCCAACAAAAAATATACAGACAGATCAGAGGAACATACTGTTTCCCATAATTTTACGTGCTTACCTATCTTGTCTATTTTGTTTTTTCATAAATGTAATATATCCCAGTCATTTTAAACTTATTTTCATCCTCTTTTCACTCTTTTTAAGCAATCTTCTACATTAATCACTTTAGAAATCATAGTCAACTCAATATAATTTATGAGAAATACACAGGGAATAATGTAATCACAAGGTGATTAATTTTTATATTTAAGAATTTACTTCTTGAAATCATTTTTATAAAAAATATAGTGTGTTTTTTTTCTGTCAGGTTTGACTGAATTCAATATATCTCTCTTACAGTATTTAATCTAATTTTTTTATCATGAAATAAAATCACTGTTATTTGTATTGTACGTGCTACTTTGGGAGATTTTTCTTTTTATTAAATGAAATATAGGTCTGATGCATGGAAATTCATGCAAGAGTAGGCCTTCCTTCCTCCACTGGCTTCCCTCTGGCACCTGGGATCAGAGCTTCCTTCCCTCCTCTGGTCACCTAGGACCCAGGCTGGCTTCCCTCCAGCCCCAGATTCATCAAGAAGGATGTCTGAAATGATGCCTGGTCTAATTAGCATATTACCCTTTTATTATTACAGATTGTATTCTGCATTGCTAGAACATTTATTTAGCACACTAAAATTTCTTGAAATTATCCAAATATGTCTCTAGATATATGTATGTAATTCATATTTTTAGATTTTTGCATTATTTTGAAATTTATAAAATCTTAACAATTTCCATAACTATCCCTTTTATAAGTGACAATGATTTTCCAGTAGTCTTCTAATTGCTCCTGGATAGAATGCTGTGAGATTATTTTATGATGAAATCAAGAGCATATGTGATAAGATGTTCAATGTTTTAATTCAGGATCTAGATTAATGGTATATTTTAGATTTTTTCCAGAATATAGTTAAGATTTTTCTTTTCTTCATAAAATAAGTATTGAACCCTAGTAGTTTTTCCAAAAAAGGATACTAAAATCTTGGTTGAGCTAAAAATATGTGTCTGCTTTGAAAAATAATTAAGAATATATATCATAATAATTCCAATGTCAGCATTGACTACTGAAAGATGTTGGAGGCAAGCAAAGAAATAAATTAATATTATTATAGCAGAACATTTATTTTCTTCATATAAGATTATTTTGTAAAATTTTATGTGTTTTTATGAGACTAATATTCAGTAATAATCACATTTTTCCTTTTCTAATCTCCTTGAGCAGCCTCCTGGGAAGTAATACATTCGAAATTATAATATCTATGATTTATGTGCATAATTGTCAATTTTCTGATATATTGGTGTATTCAGTTGACTGCAGGTTTCATTTAAAAAATACATTTTTATTGATTTTAGATAGGAAAGGAGAGGGAGAGAGAGATAGAAACATCAATGAAAGGGAGATCAATGATTGGCTGCCTCTGCATGCTCATTGGGGATTGAGCCACAACCTAAGCATAGGCCCTGACCAGGAATCAAACTGTGACCTCCTGGTTCATAAGTTGATATTTAACCACTGAGCCAAATAGGCAGGGCATATAGGTTTCATTTTGAGCTATTAAGATAATTTTCTTTATGGAGAACTAATTTTTTGTAGAAAAAAAATAATACAAATATTTAATTGTATGTTTTAAAAGTACTTTTATGTCTCTGTAACTTGAGTTTTTAGATTATTTACAAAGCCTTAATGAATGGCATATTTGGAGTTGAGGAAAAATCTTAGGCTGTTCTTGACCCTCCGTTTTTATTCAACCAACAGTGTAGTTTTCTACTATTGTCCCCTTACACTGAATATTTTGAGAATCGTATCTGGGGTAGGGATTCTGACAGTTGCTTTGTCTATTATTTCATACTAGAGTCCTGGTGCATGAAATTCGTGCACTGAGGGGGGTAAAGAGGGGATGTTCCTCAGCTTAGACTGTGCCCTCTTGCAGTCCAGTATCTCTCACTCTTTACCACCCACCTGCTCATTACTCCTTAACCATTTGGATTGCTGCTCCTTAGTGTTGCGGCGGAGATGGGAAAGGCTCTCACCACTACCTCTGTGCTCACCAACTGTGAGCCTGGCTTCTGGCTGAGCAGCAATCCCCCCTGTGGGAGAGAACTGACCACCAGGTGAGCAGCTCCTGTGTTGAGAATCTGCCCTCTGTTGATCAGTGCACATCATGGCTACCAGTCATTCTGGTTTTCTGCCATAACCATCACTTAGGCTTTTATTATGTAGATCTTTACTTTCCCAGCCACATTCTAATTTGCTTAGCTATGATGAATAACTTGAATATTAATATTAATATTTTTAACTAAGCACATCTTGGTGGCTGTCTAGTGACTTCTTCTTCTCAGGTTATTTGTCCTAAGTCTATTCAATACCCACTCTTGTGAGCTGTGCCTTTTCTGAGGACACTCAAAAAGCCCTTAATGTGTGGAGAAAATAATTCAGGTAAGCAAATGGATAGCAATATTTGTTATGAGTTTTTCAAAGAAGATTGTGAACTTTTTGATAAGGACTATGTTTTATTTATATGTTGATCTCCAGAAGTCTTCCATTATGTGTCTGGCACATAGTGAACAATGAATAAGACAGCTTGTAAATATGGACATGTTTGTGAATAATTTATCTCCTCTATAAGGTTATATTAATTACTAGATGTCTGGTTCATGAAATTTGTGCATGGGAGAGGGGTTCCTCAGCCTGGCATGCACCCTCTCCTGTCTGGGACTCCTTGGGGGATGTCTAACTTCTGGTTTAGGTCCATTCCCACAACCATACATCCCTCTCACAATCCGAGACTGCTGGCTCCTAACAGCTCACTTGCCTGCCTGCCTGATCACCTGCTAACTGCTCCCCTGTTGGCCTGATTGATGCCTAACTCCACCCCTGCCAGTCTGATTGCCCCCTAAATGCCCTCCCTTGCCAACTTCATTGCTCCTAACTGCCCTCCCCTGCCAGCCTGATCACCCCTAACCACCTCTGCCTTGGCTTCCCACCACCCTGGCTTTGTCTAGAAGGACTTCCAAAAGATGTTTGGTCTAATTAGCATATTACCCTTTTATTAGTATAGATTTTCTATAATGTCAAGCATCAGTATTTGTAATATTAGAAATGGATTCATGAAATTATTTTTACAGCTTTATATCTTTGGACAAACTAGGCATTATACATATTTTATATATTGGGTAAATTAAGAGTCTTGCCAGAGGGTACACTATAGAACAATCAGATCACTTTGAGTCAGTTAAAGCTTCATTGTATTGAATGCTAACATGATATTCTTCTCTAAACATCATTTTAAACTTGACATTATTATTTTGAAAACTTACTTTTGAAAAGTGCTCCTGGAAAATAGGTACAGAGAGGATTATTAGATATTGTTGTCTGTGTGCTTTTATGAGTACTATTTTATATATCTACTAGACTCATGTTTAAGTAAGCCTATTTTCTTTAGGCTACCTAAAGTTGACATTATAGTGCAAGGTCAATATTATTTACCAAACATATTCTGTTAAATTACATATTTAAATAAGTGTGCAGCTAAAATTCTTGCACGTGTTCTTCAGATCACTTAAAATGTCACCAGGTAATTTAATCTTATCAGGGTGGTTTGTTTTAGTAATATCATAAGTAATTTTAAAGAAGAACAATGCTGCTTCCAAAACTCATCTTTTATTCATATTTGGACTTCTCTTTCTTAAATCAATATAATATATTAACATAGTAATCAATACAACATCTTCAAGAACAACTGCTCATTCATTTGGTGAGAAATCTGGCAACCAGACAAATTCTACCTCTCTTGTCATAATTGTGATTTTAAATAAAAACTTTATGTTCAATACAGGTGGGGAAGATAGGATGGTTATAAATTTGTCTGATAATATATTGTATCCCTAGTAGTCAATAACATTTTAGGAGGAGGAGGCATAATATTTATATTACTCTGTATTTATTCCCATGGTGTATTTAAAATCAATAACTACTTGGATTACACTGTCCCATCTTTGTAATAAAAGTTGGCTGAATGGAAGGTTACACACACACACACACACACAAAACCAAAGAGAAAACTCACCAAAAATTCAGACAGGACTCTTCCAAAGAAATCTAAGGGGATTGGATGAGCATTACTTTTTAAATTTTTTTAAAATATATTTTATTGATTTTTTTACAGAGAGGAAGGGAGAGAGATAGAGAGTTAGAAACATCAATGAGAGAGAGACATCGATCAGCTGCCTCTTGCACGCCCCCTACTGGGGATGTGCCCACAACCAAGGTACATGCCCTTGACTGGAATCGAACCTGGGACCTTTCAGTCTGCAGACCGACACTCTATCCACTGAGCCAAACCGGTTTCGGCAATTTTTTAAATATTGTCTCATGTCACTAGCTTATTTTTCATGCCACACATGCTTATTTTTTACTCTCCTCATACTTTTTAATGAAATAACCATAAAATCCACATGAAAAGTGACCCTGTCTTCACCACCACAAACAATCATTAAGAAAATTATTGCTAAATTACTTGTGGGACTCTCTAAATTCTTGTTACCAACAGTAGACCTAAATGTCTTCTGCATTTGTGGCTACATTCCGGTCAAATCAAAGTAAGCTTGTAGACTCTAAGCACTGAAAAGATGATAGTGCCTTCCAAGGTGACACCTAGACCACCAGAAAGACAAAATAAAAAGTTAAAACTAATTAAGGCAATGCCTGGCCTCAGTGGCTCAGTGGTTGAGCATCCACTTAGGGTGTAGACTCCATCCCCTATGGGGAGCGTGCAGGAGGCAGCTGATCAATGATTCTCATTATTGATGTTTCTATCACTCTTGACCTCTCTCTTCCTCTCTGAAATCAATAAAAATATATTTTTAAAAATACTTTTAAAAAACTAATAAGGCAATATAACAAGATTATTTTTAATGACCTGTCAAATGTTACATACTCAGTTTTAGACAAATGTTCATTTATTGGAGACCTTAGGGCCTATGGTTGAGGGCTTCATTTAACATTAAGACAAGGAAGACTTCTAGATAGGAATACCTATTAATTTGCTTTTTCTCATATTCTTCAATACCCATTATATTTTTGCTTTCTTAGATGACTAAGATAATATGGCATTCACAGAGAACATTTTACTCTTTTTCACTTTAAAGATCCCTTTTAAAGCTCACTGGTAGCAAAATGTACTCTATTTCAAACCAATAATCTAGAAATTAATGCTTAATTCTGGATTGTGTGGTTGCAAAGGGACAGAAGAACTTTGAGCATTTTTAACTTTACTATTTCAGTTAATTTTACAGTTTCCTATTGAAGTTTTAAAGTTAAGGAGCAAGGGTTTTTGACCCCTTGCCTCTCTTTTAGGCTTGTTGACTAGATTATAGCTTCTGGCATTTTAAAAGTGTCAGTTTGCTGACTACAATATCATCTGCTGAGGGAAATTTGTCATACAAAGAGATTATCTGATTATTTAAGCATATATATATATATATATATATATATATATATATATATATATATATAGTATGTTTTTAAGAAGTAAGAGATTATTTAATGGGAGCATTTTTTAGTTATGTTAGAAATTTCAAAAATGAACCTTGAAAAATAAGATATGCCAATTATTGTATGATGAGAACACAGGCTTAGTTCTAGATTTTGTTTTGGTTTTGATACTATAGATTCAGGCTAGTATTTAGAGATTAGCATTGGGAGTTCTAAAATATGTTTGTTTGTGTGTGAGTGGGGCCAAGAGACAGCAAAGAGGAAGAAAGCTTTGTGACTTTCCTGATGCTGAATATTTGCATTTCCTAAACTATCAGCTGTTCTATCTCAAAATCAATTATCTTCAACCTCATCATATTTGTCTTCCATTACAAGCTCACTGCAATAAACAAAAGGAAGATATTTTAAAATATTGTATTATATAACCCTGGCTTCTAGGCTATACCATCCTTCTTTTCACCCTTTCTTGGAAATAAATCTGTATCCAATCAATAGCTAGGTGCTTCAGTTGGTTGGAGCATTATCCCATACACTGAAGGGTTGAGAATTCAATATCTGGTCAAGGGCACTACCCAGGTTGCAGGTTTGATTCCTGGTCCTGGTCAAAGCATGTGCAGGAGGCATCTGATCAATGTTTATCTCACTTTCTCTCTCTCTCTCTCTCTCTCTCTCTCTCTCTCTCTCTCTCTCTTTCCCCCTCTCTCTTTCTAAAAACAATAAAACATATCCTTGCATGAGAATAAAATTATATATATAATTTCTAGCACCATAATCTTTATTTACTGAAATAGTTTAAAGAGCTGTGTAAACACTAGTTGGGAACTACTAGTACCATGCAAATAGTAGCTACTGTGAAAAACAGTCTTATGAATATTTGTAAGATTTTCACTTGGTTAATTGTACAATAGAGTTATGTGCTCAGCTTGACCTCCCAAACTCAGTAGGAGAGTTAATGAGGTCATTTATCTTATACATGGTAAATATAAAATGTCATATAAATGCACCACAATAATAATAGTGAGTTACAGTGAAGCTAAACTTCATACTTCCCATTTAATTATATTTTAAAAATTTGATTTAACAAAGTTTTCTCTATTTAATGGTATGAATCATATATTCATACTAGGAAACAAATGAATTTCATTAATGAAATTGTTTTGTCAAGTATATGGGTCAACTCTTCAAAATCATGTAAATGAGCCTGATTTATACAGTATTGAACAGGTATATAGGTATTAGTTTCCCCTGACTTAAAATAAGACCACGCCCTAAGCATCATATAAAATAAAGATATAATATGCAAATTGGCCATCACTCCAACACACAAAATGGCCACCCCTATGTGGTCAAAGATGGCTGCCCCCATGTGGACACAAGATGGCAGGCAAGGGAGGGTAGTTAGGGGCAATTGGGCCAGCCAGGGAGCAGTTAGGCATTGATCAAGTTAGAAGGGAGTGGTTAGGGGGGTGATCAGGCTGGCAGGCAGAAGTGGTTAGGGGCAATCAAGCAGACAGGGAGGCAAGTGTCTGGGAGCCAGTAGTCCTGGATTATAATAGGGTTGGCTGACTGCCCATTTAGGCCTGATCCCACCGGGATCACCAGTATTGGACCTAAATGGGCAGTCAGGAATCCCTCAAAGGGTCACAGATTGGAGAGGCTGAGGGATACCCTCCACCCCAGCCATGCACAAATTTCGTGCAATAGGCCTTTAGTCAATTATAATAAAAGTGTAATGTGCAAATTAGACCTGACAGCCGAATGACTTTCCGGACGTCATTCCAAACGTCCTTCTGGATGAAGCCGTTCAATGGGGCCCAAGGAAGAGTTGGTTAGGGGCAATCAGGCAGGCAGGTGAGCAATTAGGAGAAATAAAGCAGGTAGGCAGAGTGGTTTGGGGTGATCAGGCAGGCAGGTAAGCATTTAGGAGCATCAGGAAGGCAGGCAAAGTGGTTACAGGTGATCAGGCAGATGGCTTAGGGGCGATCAGCAGGCAGGGGAGTAGTTTGGGGCAATGAGGCAGGCAGGCAAAGTGGTTAGGGGTGATCAAGCAGGCAGGCCAACTATTAGGAGCCAGTGGTTCTGGATTGCAAGGGAAATGTTCAACTGCCTGTTTAGGGATCCCTGCAGGATTGGGATTAAATCAGCAGTCAGACATCCTCTGAGGGGTCCCAGATTGCAAGAGGGTGCAGATTGGGCTGAGGGAACCTCGTGCAGTGCACAAATTTCATGCACCATGCTTCTAGTACTAGAATAAATGAAAACATATCCCTTCTCTAAAGGTTGAGGTAAAACTTGATTCACTGGTGTTTCGCATTAACTATAACAGTGGTGTCACCCATTATCCCTTGCAATATAGTGACTTCTTAGCTATACCTGAATGTGCTTTATCATTCTTATTTTCATCCTTACTTGGAAATAAATCTATATTCAATCAATAGGACCTACTGACATGATGCTTCAAATTTACTGAGTAACCAATAAGTATTTGCAGAAAGAAAAAGGGAAGCCTTATGTGTGCTACTAAAAATCATGATATGAAGTGTATATAACATTGACATATACTACTTAAATGTGGAAAATAAGATCAGAAAGTCTGGAAATAATGCTTTAATTTAACCAAGAAAATTGTCAAGGATGAACCATAATAGAAGTTATAGGAGCAAACCTAAATGAAAGTACATAAATAAGAGGTTTCCATTATTTAAATGAACATGAAGTTCAAGTTGAAAGTGGTTTTTATTTTTATTGTTTTGAACTCTGTTAAAGATTTACAACACGGATTTGATGATTATTGACAAAACTATACAATGTTGATGATACTTCTTGTTCATCTTTCTTCTGTTTCCTTAGAATATTAATTCTGGGTGGGCCTAGCACTTGTCCTATTCTTGCAAAGATCCCCAAAAGAAAAAAAAAACTGTCTTGTTCATAATAGTGACTTTTGAATGGTTTTCTAGGAAGTTTCCCTGTAAGGAAAGAATTTTAACATTTATTTTTCCTACTAGTTCTTTGAGCAGTTTAGAGCACAGAAGATATTCACAGTTCTATGGTCTTCTCCTGAGAAACCAGCATCTCTTTTCCTTTCCTCACATTTAAGATTTTAATTGCTAAGAGTGTTTCAGCAACAATTACAGCATATTCAGAAATTTTCTTTTCATTAACTGACAGCTCGAGTTTTAATTTAGACAATCTTTCTTTAAGTGAGTTATATTTTTTATCCAAAGTCTCAGAGGAATTTCAATCTGTGCAATAAGGGATCTGTTGTGGGGTGAAAGTGAGTGACCAGTTTCAAATGACTATGAAGGCTGCTAAGTTGGTAATAAGCAAGCAAGGATTTATTGAGCTGGCCAGCGACTGCTCTGCCTTTCTCCACAGAGAGAGCAGCCATGACCATTTGTGTAGGACCACTTTTAAATACATTAACCACATCCTGTTTTTGCAGAGCCAACAACTCAAGACAAAACAGTTTTTCCCAAGCAACATCAGAGTCATGCCTTGACGACCATGTTATTCTATGAAATAAAGCCTACATGTTACAGGGTCATCTTGTTCTTCAGAAAGCTGACAGTGTCTGGGAAGGGGCCATGAGACCATATCTCAAGGCCTGGCCTGATGTCAGCACTGACAGCTCTATCTGGGGGATAGTCCATAGCCTCTCTGGAATGGGGCATGCTCAGAAATTCCCACTCTCTAACATTCCCCACTGGTTTTATGTATATGAGTCAAATTATTGACTCTTTTGGGTCATTGTTGGAATGAAGCCACGTTGGGATTCCATCGACCTTGACTGCTGTGGGGATGGTCCTTTCCAGATAGGAGTTAGTCAGAGTCACCAGGGTGGAAGGATGGACCAGATCAAACATGTTTCTGGACTGCTTTCTGGGTGGACTGTAAAGCCTATAAGAACTTGAATAAACATTGGTTATGGATTTCAGCTTTTCTAGATTGGATTTCCATGTAAGCTGGGTAGGTCAGGGTTTGGAAGAGTCACTAAAATCTGTAGAGGCCCCACTGGTTTTAGGGCAACCTCCTGGGCTGCTTTATCTGAACCTCATTCCCTCTTGCTTCTGGGGAGTCCCCTTGTCTCACATAGGTAGAGATGGAAAGACTTAATTACCTCTGGTAGTACTAGTTGGCTCATCGTCCTTGCTCTGCTCTTATCTAACTGCCTAATATATTACCTCAAGGATCTTGGCTCTGAATTCTTTTAGGGAAAATGGATGTCGGTGGGCTCTTCTAGCTACTTCCTGCTGAGACAGGTCAGAAGTTTCTCTCAGAGCCAATAGATCCTTGCTGTCTGTCAGAGGGACAATGAAGCCTGGGGACAGAAGGAGGTGGACTTGTGATCAAGTGGAGGCAAACTATAACAAATAGTCTCATGGAAGGGAAAGAAAACATTTCTGTTTTAATAACTTCTATTGAAATAGAATTTTTCTCCTCAAAATTAACCCCATGTTTATCAAAAGAGCCAAATCAAGACTAATTTATCTATTGTATTTAATTGGGCCTGATTTTTTGCATAAACATAACAAGAATGGTAACTAACTACCTTTGCCAGAATTTCATGATTGAATCTTTTGTTTTGTTTTTTGTTTTGTTTTTGTTTTTCTTCCCTTTATTTATTTATTTTTTGATAAATACTTATTGTTCAGTTTATTACAAATGTTCCTCTTCCCCCACATAGCTCCCCTCCACTTGATTCCACCCCCTCATGCCCTTATCCCCCTGCTACTGTCCTCATCCATAGGTGTAAGATTTTTGTCCAATATCTTCCTGCACCCCTCACTCCTCCTTTCCCCTGAGAATTGTTAGTCCATTTCCTTTCTATGCCCCTAATTCTATTATATTCACCAGTTTATTCTGTTCATCGGATTGTTTTATTCACTTGATTTTTAGATTCCCTTGTTGATACGTATGTATTTGTTATCACTTTGTTGTTCATAATTTTTATTTTTACTGTTTTATTCTTTTTCCTCTTGTTGAAGAAAACCTTTCAGCATTTCATATAACCCTGGTTTGGTGGTGATGAACTCATTTAGCTTTTTCTTATCTGTGAAACTCTTTATCTGCTCTTCAATTCTGAATGATAGCTTTGCTGGGTAGAGCACTCTTGGTTGTAGGTTCTTGCTATTGATCACTTTGAATATTTCCTGCCACTCCCTTCTGGCCTGCATAGTTTCTGTTGAGAAATCAGCTGACAGTTGTATGGCTACTCCCTTGTAGGTAACTAACTGTTTTTCTCTTGCTGCTTTCAAGATTCTCTTTGTCTTTTGCCCTTGGCATTTTAATTATGATGTGTCTTGGTGTGGTCCTCTTTTTGTTTGGTGTTCTGTGTGTTTCCTGAACCTGTAAGTCTATTTCTTTCACCAGGTGGTGGAAGTTTTCAGTCATTATTTCTTCAAATAGTTTTCAGTATCTTGTTCTCTCTCTTCTGCTGGCACTCCCATAATTCTGATGTTGGTATGCTTGAAGTTGTTCCTGGGGCTCCTTACACTATCTTCACATTTGTGGACTCTTTTTTCTTTTTGTTTTTCTGTTAGGGTGTTTTTTGCTTCCTCATATTTTAGATCTTTGATTTGATTCTTGGGATCCTCTAGTCTGCTGTTGTATTTCTGTATATTATTCTTTATTTCAGACAGTGCATGCTTAATTTTTGACTGGTCCTTTTCCATTTCCGTGGCATTCTTTTTTTTAAATATATTTTTATTGATTTTTTACAGAGAAGAAGGGAGAGGGATAGAAAGCCAGAAACATTTATGAGAGAGAAACATCGATCAGCCGCCTCCTGCACACCCCCTACTGGGGATGTGCCAGCACCCAGGATGCATGCCCTTGACTGGAATCGAACCTGGGACCCTTCAGTCCTCAGGCTGACGCTCTATCCACTGATCCAAACCGGTTTTGGCTTCATGGCATTCTCATTAAGATCTTTGAAGGTCTCACAAAGTTTCTCACAGCTCTCAATAAGTTTGTCAGTGGTTTGTAGAAGATTCTTGAGTAACCTTATAAATACGGTTTTGAACTCTATGTCCAGTTGGTTGCTTTCCTCCATTTATTTCATTTGTGACATGTTTCTTGGTCTCCACATTTTGGCTGCTTCCCGGTATTGATGGAGTGGCTTTCTTTGCTAGTTGCCCTTAGGGCCCAGTAGTTCCACCTCTCCAATCACCTGAGGTGGACACTCTTGGTGCACCCCTTTGTGCTGGGTTCACAGTCTTGTTGTAGTTAAGCCTTGATTGCTGTTGGTTCACTGGGAGGAATTGACCTCCAGGACAATTGACTGTGAGGATTAGCTGTGTCTATTAATGGAAGAACTGCTGTGCTGGGGACACCCCTATGGGGCAGGACTTGCTTCAGTGGGACTTTGAAGCTCACCTAGTCTGCCTCTTGAGAACCTTAATGTGCCCCATAAGGCCAGGAAGCCACACCATCCAGCTGCCATCAGGCTTGTCTGTAGTATCTGCTGAGTCAGGTGAAGTCCTCACCTGTAGTGGCTCTACCCAGGCCCACGCCCTAGGCTTCAAGGCCCATCTCAGCCCTCCTACTTGTATCAGATCAGAGTTTGTGGGGGTCCCGCAGGAATGTAGAGGCGCCCTTATTGCTCCATTTGCACTCTGACCAACTACCAGTGATCATAGGGTATGGGCCTACACTCCAGCACCAGGTATTTTCAGGGCTACCAAGCAGGATACCAGGCTTTCTCCATGGCACTCTTATTGGCTTCAAATGTCCAGAGTTCAGGCAGAACTCTTTAAAACATGATACTCCAGTCAAAGTTTTTGGTTAATAAAACCACTATTGGAAACTGGTCTTACTGAATTTATGCAAATAAATGTATTGCCATGATTTATTTATTTACTATTGGCAAATTTCAGAGGAATTGTATAAGGAGAAAAATATAATGACCTGCTTTAAGATAAAATTTTCTTTGCTAGTCCTTTTTTATGGATTTTCCAAAGTAATATTTTCTGCAGTTCCTCTATAAGTACTTTGGCATAACTACCCCTATTTAGGGAGGCAAAATGCAAATTATTTACTCTTCTTGGCTTGCTGGCCGGTATTATTTGATTCTTTCATCATTTCTCTTCTTATTATTATTACATACACAGTCTTTCTATATTTATACTTCTAAATTAGCCTTTAAACCTTCCTTTTATGTCCTTTAAAAATGCATAACCATGCCTCAGAGCTTCTACTCAGTATTCCTTATTCTTTGAAACATCAATTCTTTAATGATTCCAAACAAGTAAATAGTCTGAATTTCTCAGATCAACACTTATGACTTAAAGTTCCTTTGCTGAATATTTTACCACTGCCCAAGAAGTACCCAATAACCCCACCCAGCCAGATTGAACCATGAGATTTTTCTTTATGTGTATTGGAAGGGTTAAAAAGAAAAAAAAAACGGGGCAGAGGAAGATCCACTCTGTTTTGTAGTAGCATAGTTTAGATAAGCAAGAAACCAAGGACACCTGCAGAGCAGGTTGTAGCCAGCAAAATCAACAAAAACCTATCTCTCCTTGCTCTCCCCACTGATGCTCTCCCTTTTCTGCATTAACCATTTACTCTGTCCTTAGCAGAGGAAATAAGGCAAGCAGTCTGAGATCCTGTATAACCAGGCTTTTTACACTTAAGAAACAGCTACTCTCCCTCCCAGATTTTCCTTTTTTTTTAATCTAAGGCCTCAAAAGATCTCAACCTTCACCACTTCTGTTATCTCTAACCACCCCTTCTCCCCTAGCCTAGGGTTTCTCTATCTCAGGAGGCTGAGAGTGAATTCCAAAATGTGAAGCTAACACAGCAAAATTATAAATCAAGGAAAAGCAATTAAAAGTTCTTCATTGTTTTTCCTCTAAAGCAGGGTTTGCACTATTTTTTACACAGACTCACAGTTACATTTATATACCAGACATTCTGAGTTTTTTACTTCTGGAGAGATGATCCAGCTCCCCCTTCCACTCACTGTGCTATGGGAAAGTCGGCCATTCACGCTCACAAAATTTCTATAAATCAAAAGCAATAACAGAGGCTCCGTAATCATCTACTCGCCACTGGAATTCCTGAAAATTTTTCAAAAAACATTGCAGAGGGGAACATGGAGACACAGATGAGCCTTGATCCATTTTGACAGAGACCAAGACGACAAACACAAAACAAACAATTCCAACACCAACACGATAAACAAAAGATAAACAATCCGGACTCAACTACACCTGTCCTGGGACGAGGACACCGTCCTGTCCTTTGGCGAGAGTCTGGAGGTTATGCTGGGTCCAGCCCTCCGACAGACTCTTACCCTTGAGATCTCAACCTAGGTGCCTGTGACTTACCTCCTGTGAGACCGGTCTCCCCTTTGTCAATAAATCATTGCGGCTTCCACCTCTGGCCTTGGCCCCGGGAAGGAAGGAGAGCCTCCTGCCCACTGAGCAGGGGTCCCTTTCACCTCGTAGGAAAAGGTGGAGAGCCTCCGGCCCACTGAGCGGGGGTCCCTCTCACCTCCTGTAGGTATATCGCTGAGGGCCTCCAAATGTTGTGGAGTGAATGCCAGTGACCAGTTGCAAATGACCACGGAGGCTGCTAAGTTGGTTATAAGCAAGCAGGGATTTATTGAGCTGCCCAGCGACTGCTCTGCCTTTCTCCACACAGGGAGTCCAGAGAGCAGCCATGACCCTTTGTGTAGGACCACTTTTAAGTACATTAATCACATCCTGTTTTTGCAGAGCCAACAACTCAAGGCAAAACATTTTTTTCCCAAGCAACATCAGAGTCATGCCTTGACGACCATGTTATTCTATGAAAGAAGGCCTACATGTTACAGGGTCATCTTGTTCTTCAGAAAGCTGACAGTGTCTGGGATGGGGCCATGCGACCACATCTCAAGGCCTGGCCTGATGTCAGCACTGACAACTCTATCTGGGGGATAGTCCGTGGACTCTCGGGAATGGGGCATGCTCAAAAATTCCCACTCTCTAACAGGATCAATTTCCCATTTACTTATTTTGGATGCATCAGTGTTTACATTAATTCTGTAACATTAAGCAACAAGAAGCGTTCTCTGATATTTAGTTTTATTTTCTGCTACTATTCTACCAATGTACTGGCAAGATCACTTGACTTATTATTCTGCATCAATCTAAGTAAAGTGTCTTCAGCTTTTTGCCATAAATTTCATTCAATTCTTCTTATTCATGCTTATTCCAATCCAATAAAGCTTTTCTATGGAGATGAATTGTGGCAATGTGCAACTTCTAATTTCCCCCCAAAATTTGTTATCCATCAGAACATATCTTTAGGAAATTTTGAGCCCCAAATCTCCCAGTTATATATAAGAAAAAATACTATAAATTTAAGTACATAAATTACAATGTAAACATTTAAAATGGGTGTGAACCCATTTTCTCTGACAATGAAGATATTAGTTTTACATAACAAGAAACAAGTCTTCACCTGCTACGTTCTGTAGTCTTTTGTATCTTACCTTTGTTCTCTTCTAGACATTTTTCTTTTTTAAAAAATTATTGAACTTATCGGAGTGATATTGATTAATACAATTACATAGGTTTCAAGAAACTTTTTGCTCATACCATCATCCCTTCTCCTTTAATTTTCCTGATATTTCACAATCATTTCTCTTCTTCATAATTTGACCTTTATTTGATCATGTCTCTGCCACTATAATAATTACCATTTTCCTATACCTCTTATATTAATTGCATTGATGAATTGTATTAGATTTCTATTGTTGTGTAACACATTACCAAAATATCTAGTGGGTCTGAGCACTTATCTAGATGCTCTAAAAAAGAATCTGCTCCCATGTTCAGCCGTGTTGTTGTTATTGGAATTTAGTTCCTTAAGTTTGTAGGACGGGGGTCCCTACTTTCTTACTGGCTAGGGGGCTGCTCTCTGCTCCTACAGGCAGTCTATATTCCTTTTCACATGGCTCCCTCCATCTTCAAAGCCAGCAACTGCATATAGAATACTTTTCATGTTTCAATCTCTTTAACAGCTCCTTCACTTACATGCCAGAGAAAGTTATCTGGGATGAGAATAGATTCACCTGGATAATCTATTTTGCTGTATAAAGCAATTAACTCGTGGGACTATCTCACATTTACATGTTCTAGTCACACCAGTTAAAAAGGAAGGGATTATGCAAGGGAGAGGATCATTCTTAAAATTAAAGTGTGCAAATCAGAACACACACACACACACACACACACACACACACACACACACACTGCCCCATATACATACAGTAAATGTTTCACAAAAGAGTATTTATTCTTTTTTTCCAGTATGTTTTTATTGATTTCAGAGAGGAATGGAGAGGAAGATTGAAACACCAATTATGAGAGAGAATCATTGATAGGAATTGAGAGGGAGATAGAAACATCAATTATGAGAGAGAATCATTGATAGTCTCCTACTGGAGTTTGAGCCTGCAACCTGGGCATGTGCCCTGATTGGAATCAAACCTAGGACCTTTCAGTCCTCAGGATGATATTCTATCCACTGAGTCAAATCAGCTAGGGCAAAGAGCATTTATTCTTACTGTGTACAATAAATGATGGTATTTTCTATTCTCTTCTATTTCATAAAAAGAAAGGATTAATTTAACCTATGAAATTTAGGACAAAAGCTTTTTTGTTCCACCAGGTTGGCAGACACAGTCCCTTTTGTTTCTCTTTTTGGAAATTTGTTTGGAAATATGCAAAATTGATTTATAAATATTGGGATAAAAATTAGGATAAAATAATATTTGAAATGAGTTATCTGTTATTTTTAATGCTAATTTATCCTAGTCTCCTTTTTACATCAGTGACTCTGCCATGTGCACATAAAATTACTTTTCATGTAAGAAAGAAGGTTGAGAATTCAACATGTACCTGCATAGACTGTTGCATGTAAGGAAGGGCAGGCTTTTTTTTTTCTGTGTAAAAACCACCACATTGCCTACCAATATAAATGGCTTAATTTAGTAATCATTGTAATAGTCACTAGATGGCAGCTCTAAAACATGTGTTGTCCAAAATGGAAGGTGCCCATAAAACAATATTATTAAGTGTTAGAATTCTACCCCAGGTGGTCTATGGAATCTTGATATTGTTCAACAATAAATCAAGCATTAACATGGTAGAGTTTGATGTCCTCCAGTTTTCTTTTAGAAACATTTATAATAAATATATATGTTTTTAGTTTAGGCTTTGACTTTATATATATATATATATATATTATTGATTTTTTACAAAGAGGAAGGGAGAAAGAAAGTCAGAAACATCGATGAGAGAGAGACATTGATCAGCCGCCTCCTGCACGCCCCACTGTGGAGATGTGCCCGCAAGCAAGGTACATGCCCCCGACCGGAATCGAACCCGGGACCTTTCAGTCCGCAAGCCGACGCTCCATCCACTGAGCCAAACCGGTCTCGGCTAGGCTTTGACTTTTAATATACTCATCAGACAACTGTTGCACTATGTCTTTGGACCTGTCAGACATGAGACTGAAATACATTTTTTTAAAATATCCTTATAGCCTGATGAAAAATTGGCATAGCATGGATTCTTCTGATCTAAACTAATTATTATTCTTTAAAAAGCCATATTTGACCAATCAACTTAATTAAACTCCTTAATATCACTCTATCATTCCTTCTTAACACTGATCACAACGTCCAAAGATAAGGAATTGGTTATCATTCATATAAGGCCTGTTACATACAATAGAGTTCCTTCTCCATAAAAAATAAAGGACCATGTCTATTTTGCCTATTATCATGTCATCAGCACCTAGCACAGTACCTGACCCATAAAAAGCCCTCAATTAAGGCTTATTCAATACATTAAGAGTGAATATCAGCATGGATTCTTTTCGTTTTTCCTCATGAATTGTTTTTTGTCAGAGACCCAATAACACTTAGGTACATATATTTTTTTTAATATATTTTATTGTTTTTGTTTTTTTTTTTTACAGAGAGGAAGGGAGAGGGATAGGAAGTCAGAAACATCAATGAGAGAGAGACATCGATCAGCTGCCTCCTGCATGCTCCCCACTGGAGATGTGCCCACAACGAAGGTACATGCCCCTGGCCGGAATGGAACCTGAGACCTTTCAGTCTGCAAGCCGACACTCTATCCACTGAGCCAAACTGGTCTCGGCACACTTAGGTACATATTAACAGTTTTTCAGGGAGTACCAAGGCTAAATGAATCACCTTTACTGCCATTACAAAAGTATGCAACCACTGTTCAACTTATTAATGAAAATATTAATATTGAAAAGTCATTATGCTAAACTTATCATGAAAGAAGAGAAGAAATACCATGACAATGTATATTTCTTTCAACTGTATATTCTCTGATCCATCTGATTTTACATGTCTGCCAGGTCCCCTGTTAACATAAAAGGTTGCTGCTGCAGATAATGATTTGTTGCATTTCTTATGGTTGAATTATGAATTTCTTGATAAGAAAAACATGAGTCTATAGATTTGAAATAATATATAAGAAGTTTATACTGGTAGGTAATTTTGTACTCATTCATATACTTTTCCTTTTATAATTACACTAGAGGCCGGGTGCACAAAATTCGTACACGGGGGGCAGGGGGAGGTGTATGCTTCAGCACAGCCTACTCCCTCTCTAATCTGAGACCCTTTGAGGGATGTCTGACTGCCCTTTTAGGCCCGATCCAGGTAGGATCGAGCTTAAATGGGCAGTCAGACATCCGTCTCACAATCTTGGACTGCTAGTTCCCAACTGCTCACCTGGCTGCCTTTCTGATTGCCCCTAACTGCTTCTACCTGCCAGCCTGATCACCCCCTAACCATTCCTCTACCAGCCTGATTGATGCCTAACTGCTCCCCTGCCAGCCTATTTGCCCCTAACTGCCCTCCCCTGTGGGCCTGGTCACCCCTAACTGCCCTCCCCTGCAGGATTGATCAACTCCAACTGCCTTCCCCTGTTGGCCTTCTTGTGGTGACCATTTGTGTCCACATGTGGGTAGGATCTTTTGACCACATGGGGGCAGTCATCTTGGGTGTTGGAGTGATGGTCAATCTGCATATTACTCTTTTATTAGAGGTCTGGTACTCTGGTACCAGGTGGGGGCCAGCTGGTTTGACCTGAAGGGTGTCCTGGATCAGGGTGGGTGTTCCTTTAGGGTATGAGGTGGCCTGAGAAAGGGGCCTATGGTTGTTTGGATGCCCCCTGGTGACCCAAGCTGAGGTCCTGGTAGCTGGAATTTATTTATCTTCTACAATTGAAACTTTGTAGCCTGAAGTGGAGCCAAACCTTCTGTTGGCACAGCCAATGAAACTTTGTTGCCTTAAGTGCCAGCCAGGGTGTGTGCAAAGCTTGGCTTCCTCCATCACCAGGGACAGCCCAAGTCTCCCTCCTGCTCTCTCTGTGACTGTAGCCATCTTGGTTGGGTTAATTTGCATACTTACTCTGATTGGCTGGTGGGCGTGGCTGGTGGGTGTAATGGAGGTATGGTCAATTTGCATATTACTCTTTTATTAGATAGGACTAGAGGCCTGATGCATGAAATTTGTGCGCAGGTAGGGTCCCAAGGTTTGGCTGGTGATCCATGCCTATTAGGGCCTTCCAGCTGCCAGCAGGGCCTTCCTTCATTCTATGCCACACCCTGGTGGTCAGTGCAAGTCATAGCGAGTGATCAAACTCCTGGTCTCTCAGTCAAACTCCTGAGGGGACACTTTGCATATTGGCCTTTTGTATATATACTGTAGATAATTAATATAATGAAGCATTGACTTACTTGTACTACTTGAAGTGCAATATAAATTTCGCTTAAGTGGAAATAGAACTGACATACTACTCTATGTCATTATGAATAGATGAGAAGGTGTGTGATTCATCAATAAAAAAGCATTCTATCATGTTCTAAGTTTTATGAACATAATACATCTTCCTTAATTTACCAGGTCTTCATTTTATGGTTGTTGTTTTATTTGAATAACAAATGCTCTGCTGAAATAGAAGCTTCAAGAATCTTTTGCTGAAATGGCTTTGAATCAATATAAAGACTCCAAATAGATTGCATATACTCATTTTTTCCACACCTGCTTGTCCTACTTGTTTTCAACCTAAAAGTGAAAATAACCCAGGTAGTTGACATTTTTATTCTCATCTCAAGATTTTAAGAACAAAACAAATTATAATCTATAATTGCAGATAAACACTGTTAAATTGGTTTTATCCTTTTTATAATATGCTGAATTTTAATACCATCATAATCCGAAATCTATTGCTTTTGGCAATTTAGTCAAAAGAAAAAAGCAAACAAACAATCACATGCAATTGACAAATAATTTTAAAAAATCAAAAATTAGATGATAATAAGTTAAAATGTAATCAATACGGATTTTTTATTGATTAAGGTATTACATATGTGTCCTTATCCTCCCATTGCCCCCCACCCCACTGCTGTTCATCCCCTCACCCCCTTGGTGTCTATGTTGATTGGTTATGCGTATAAGTATATGTACAAGTCCTTAGATTGATCCCTATCCCTTACCCTACCCTGCCCTAATCAATAAGTATTTTGGGGGGGGGCAGTGTTTTTTTCATTTAAAAAAATATATATATAATAATTTTTTTTATTAATGTATTGCATGTATACATATCTTGCTATTACCCCTGACTCCCATGCATATCCCAACTCCCCAGTGTATATGTTCATTGGTTATGCTTATATGCATGCATACAAGTCCTTTGATTGATCTCTTATCTACCCCACCTCTCACTAACCTTCCCGCTATAATTTGAGTCTGTTTGATGCTTTACTGCATCTTTTTGCTCATCAGTTTACAATGTTCTTTATTATCCACAAATGAGTGAGATCATGTGGTATTTTTCTTTCATTGACTGACTTATTTCACTTAACATAATGCTCTCCAGTTCCATCCAGGTTGCTGCAAATGGTAAGAATTCCTTCTTTTTAATGGCAGCATAGAATTCCATTGTGTAGATATACCATGGTTTTCTGATCCTCTCATCTGCTGATGGGCACCTACGCTGTTTCCAAATTGTAGCTATCATAAATTTTGCTTCTATGAACATAGGGGTGCATAAATCCTTTCTGAATGGTGTTTCTAGTTACTTAGGATATATTCCTAAGAGTGGGATTGCTGTTCTCCACAGTAGCTGCACCAGTCTGCATTCCAACCAGCAGTTCATGAGGGTTCCTTTTTCTCCACATCCTCGGCAACACTTGTCATTTGTTGATTTGTTGATGATTGCCATACTGATGGGTGTGAGATGATATCGCATTGTCCTTTTGATTTGTATCTCTCAGATAATTAGTGACTTTGAGCATATTTTCATATGTCTCTTGTCTTTCCTTTTGTCTCCTTTTGAAAAGATTCTATTTAGGTCCATTGCCCATTTTTTTATTGGATCATTTATCTTCCTTTTATTAAGTAGTATAAGTTGGCTGTAGATGTTGGAGATTAAACCTTTATCAGTGATAACATTTGCAAATATGTTCTCCCATACAGGGGGCTTTCTTGTTTTGTTTATGATTTCCTTTGCTGGGCAAAAGCTTTTTATTTTGATGTAGTCCTATTTGTTTATTTTCTCTTTAGCTTCCATTGCCCCTGGAGCAGTATTAGTGAAGAAGTTCTTTCAGCATATGTCTTATTGATTTTTTTACAGAGAGGAAGGGAGAAGAATAGAAAGTTAGAAACATTGACCAGCTGCTTCCTGCACATCTCCTACTGGGGATGTGTCTACAACCAAGATACATGCCCTTGACTGGAATCAAACCTGGGACTCTACAGTCCACATGACAAAGCTCTATCAACTGAGCAAAACTGATTAGGGCTTTTTCACTTGTTTGGTAATATATTTTTGTCACACAGATTTTTAAATTATCATAAATTCTAATTTCTCTATTTTTTTCTTTCTGCTTGTACTTTCGTGTCATCCAAGATTCCATCCATGAATCCAAGGTCATGAAGATTTCTTCCTTTGTTTTCATTTAAAGTTTTGTAGTTTTAATCCTTGAATAAATTTTGAGCTAATTTTTGTATATGGTGTGAAGTAGGAATACAAATTATTTCTTTTGCATGCAGATATCCAATGTTCCCTGCACCATTTATTGAAAAGGCTTCAATAAGTATTTTTTAAAAATTAATATTTTATTAGTTTTCCAGGATGTATTCTCTAAAGTTTATTGAAAACAACTAAACAAGCCAAAAAAAGAGATTTCCATTATTGTATGTTGAAAGCAAACACAAAGTGTCAATGACAACCAGACAGCCACCTTAACTCAGAAAAATCCTCTAAGGACTCTTTATTCTCAAAACTTTAATTCAAATAACTCAAAACAATTTTTGTGTCTACTATATTTATGCTTAAAGTATAATTTAATACTTTAAAAATTATGTAGTGAGAGGGTCTTCTTAAGCAAATTCTTACTCAAAATTCCATTAAGGACACTTACATTAAAACCATATACTCATAAAGACTGGTGCAAGTATAGTCAAATTTTGAAAAATTTAAACCTATTCAGATAAATGTATTATGACCATTTCTAACTGGTTTGCTTCCCAATATTAATGGGATATTGTTTCAATGAAACTATGGAACCTAAAGATGTAAACATCACTTTAAAAACCTAACAAAACTCTTGGAAGATATCAAGGGAGAGATCAAAAACAATATAATCATAGTAGGGGACTTTAATACACCACTGACATCAGTGGATAAATTCTCTAGACAAAAAATCAGCAAAGGAACAGCAATCTTAAGTGACTCACTAGATCAGATGGACTTAACTGATATCTTCAGAACATTACACCCCAAAGCTACAGAATATACATTATTCTCAAGTGCATATGGGACATTTTCAAAAATAGACCACATATTGGGTCACAAGCAAAGTCTCCCCAAATTCAAGAAAATTGAAATAATACCAAGTACCTTCTCATACCACAATGGCATAATATTATACATAAATTACAATAAAGACAATCCAAAAAAACTGAAACACTTGGAAGCTGAATAGCATGCTATTAAATAATTATTGGATTACCAATGAGATCAAAGAAGAAATTAAAAACATCCTGGAGACTAATGACAATAAACACAACAATCCAAAATCTATGGGACACAATGAAAGCATTCCTGAGAGAGAATATTATAGCTCCACAGGCCTACCTCAAAAAAGCAAGAAAAAAAATGGTAGTAAATCATTTAACTCTACAACTCAAAGAATTAGAAAGAGAGCAACAAGAAAAGCCTAGAGTGAGCAGAAGGAAATAAATGACATAGAGAGCAAATAAATAAATAAATACATACATACATGCATACATACATAAATAAAAATAAAACAATAGAAAAAATCAATGAAAGCAAGAGCTGGTTCTTTGAAAGGTTAAACAAAATTGTTGAACCTCTAGCCAAGCTCACAAAGAAGGAAAGAAAGAGGACCCAAATAAACAAAATCTGAAATGAAAGAGGTGAAATAACAACAGACCCCAGATAAATACAAAGGATTGCTAAAAAATATTATGAACAAGTCTTCTCCAACAAAGTAGAAAACCTGGAGGAAATAGACATATACCTAGAAAAAGACAACCTTCCTAAACTCAATCAGGAAGATTCTAAACATCTCAATAGGCCAATAAGGAAGAAATTGAAGTAGTCATCAAAAAGCTTCCAGCAAACAAAAGCACTGAGCCAGATGGCTTCACAGGTGAGTTATACCAAACATTCAAGGAAAAACTAAAACCCATCCTCCTAAGACTATTCTAAAAAATTCAAGAGGAAGGCAAACTTCCAAGCTCATTCTATGAAGCCAGCATTAAACTAATACCAAAACCAGATAAAGACAACACAATAAAAAATAATTATAGGCCAGTATCCCTCATGAACATAGATGCGAAAATCCTCAACAAAATTTTAGCAAATCAGGTCCAGCAATACATCAGAAAGATCATACACCATGACCAAGTAGGATTTATCCCAGGGATGCAAGGATGGTACATTATCTGCAATTCAATAAATATGATATATCACATAAACACATTGAGAGATAAAAATCACATAATAGTATCAATTGATGCAGAAAAAGCATTTGACAAAATCCAAGACCCCTTCTTGATAAAAACTATCAGTAAAGTGAGAATGGGAGGATCTTACCTCAACATAATAAATGTCATATATAAAAAACCCACATCCAACATCATACTCAGTGGAAAAAAACTAAAACCATTTCCCCTAAGAACAGGAACATGACAGGGATGCTGACTCTCAGCATTCCTGTTCAACATAGCCATTGAGATCAAAGAAGAAGAAGAAATAAAAGGCATCCAACTTGGAAAAGAAGTAAAACTCTCCTTATTCATAGATGACATTATATTGTACATAGAGAACCCTAAAGATTCCATCCAAAAATTATTAGACTTAATAAATGAATTTGGCAATGTAGCAAGATACAAAATTAATGTCAAGAAATCTATGGCATTTCATTATACCAATAGTGAACTTATTGAAAGGGAGGCTTAAAAAGTAATCCCATTTACCATTGCACCAAAAAAAATGAGCTACCTCTGAATAAACCTAACAATGGAGGTAAAAGTCCTATATGCAAAAAAACTATAGGAAAGTGAAAAAAGAGATACAGGAAGATATAAACGGATGGAAGAACATACCGTGTTCATGGGTTGGTAGAATCAACAGCATAAAAATGTCCATACTAAGCAAAGCAATCTATAGATTCAATGCAATCCCCATTAACATACAAATGGCATATTTCACAGACCTATAATGAGTTTTCCAAAAATTCATCTGGAATAAAAAATGACCCCGAATAGCTGCAGCAATCTTGAGAAAGAAGAACGAAGTAAGTGGGAATCTCAATACTAGATATCAAGCTCTATTACAAAGCCACTGTTCTTAAAACAGCCTGGTACTGGCTCAAGAACAGACATACAGATCAATGGAATAGAATAGAGAATCCAGAAATTGACCCAAACCACTATGATCAATTAATATTTGACAAAGCAGGCATGAACATACAATGGAGTCAAGATAGTCTCTTCAACAAATGGTGTTGGGAAAATTGCACAGATACATGGAACAGAATGACACTAGACCACAAAATAAACTCAAAATGGATAAAGGACTTAAACATAAGATGGGAAACCATAAAAATACTAGAAGAATCCACAGGCAGCAAAATCTCAGACGTATGCCAAAGGAACTTCTTCACTGATACTGCTCCTAGGGCAATGGAAAATAAAGAAAATAAACAAATGGGACTACATCAAAATTAAAAGCTTTTTCTCAGCAAAAGAAACCATCACTAAAATAACAAGAAAGCCCACTGCATGGGAGAACATATTTGCCAATGTCATCACTGATAAGGGTTTAATCTCCAACATTTGCAGGGAACTCATATAACTTAACAAAAGGAAGATAAACAACCCAATCAAAAAATGGGCAACAGACCTAGCTAGACACTTTTCAAAGGACAGAAGGAAGGCCAAGAGACACATGAAAACATGCTCAAAGTCACTAATCATCAGAGAGATGCAAATCACAACAACAATGTTGTATCATCTCATACCTGTCAGAATGGTTATCATCAACAAATCAACAAAGAACAAGTGCTGGCGAGGATGCGGAGTAAAAGGAACTCTTTATCACTGCTGGTGGGAATGCAGACTGGTGCAGCCACTGTGGAGAATGGTATGGAGTTTCCTCAAAAAACTAAAAATGGAATTCCAATTTGACACAGTGATCCCACTTCTAGGAATATATCCCAAGAAACTAGAAACACCAATCAGAAAGGATATATACACCCCTATCTTCATAGCAGCAAAATTCACCATAGCTAAGATTTGGAAGCAGCCTAAGTGCCCATCAGTAGATGTGTGGATTAAAAAACTGAGATACATCTCCACAATGGAACACTATGCTGCCGTAAAAAAGGATTTCTTACCCATTTACAACAGCATGGATGGAACTGGAAAGCATTATGCTAAGTGAGATAAGCCAGTCAGAGAAAAATAAATACCACAGGATCTCACTCATTTGTGGAATATAATGAACAACATAAACTGATTAACAAGGACAGATCAAGAGACAGAGAAGCATCAATCAGACTGCCAAACCTCACAGAGAAGGTAAGGGAGGGTGGGGAAAAGGAGAAGGGATCAACCAAAGGACTTATATGCATGAATATAAGCCTAACCAACACCAGGAGGGTGGAATCATGAGAGGGGGTGGGTTTGGGGGATAATGGAGAGATGAGGACACATATGTAATACCTTAATCAATAAAGAAATTAAAGTAATATCTGAAGTACTTCTCACAATGTTTGACATATAATAATAAATTAGTAATATAAACAATTATTATGCATCCCGTTTTCATACTCTTTTCATGTTGAGAAATTTCTATAGAGATTGCTTAATCAAGAAATGTTTTATTCTTCTCTCAACTTACTTTAAGTTGACAGATAGTGACTTAGTAACACTTCCCAGGGTATATAACACAATGATAGATTCAGTGGCATGATCTTATATAAAGTCCTATACTAATAGATTCTCTACTGCCAGATTCAAAGAATCTAGCCAAAATGCATGTGGGAAGCTGATGAATAAGTTTCCACAAATATTTTCACTAGCTGGGTACTTGTTTTATAAATGTAACTTCTCAGTTTTTGCCAAGTTAATTTCAATGACCATTTAGAATAAATTCTGGATTTCTCTGAGTAGCAGGTGTTTGGGGAAATCTTTAGAATTTTTTAAACCTATTTATATGTGATGTAATACAATCAGCTACGAAGATACTATATTGCCAACTCTTCTATTTTTGCCTTTCATTTTTTTAGTTGCTTCTCTATATAGATGGCTTTAATTTGTGTCAAAACATTTTAGATATTTAAAATAAGGTTTTAAAACTCAAGGAATCCTTTTTACAACAAATGACACAGTAACAACTGATTTTATTTCCGAACTCCAATACCAACAGGTGGTTAGACAAAATAAACTTGAATAGAGAACAGTACTGATTATATAATTACAAATGTAAGTTAGTTAGCAACCTTCAGGATAAAGGTAAATTGTCAAATGTAGCTTGCATAAGTTTTGTTTCTTTACCTATAGAAGAGATGAAAACATTTAGAAATTATACAATTTTATTTTATCATAAATTCTCAACTAAGAAATAATTGGTAATCAATGGAAAGAATAAGAATGCAATCTCTAGATAAGCAGGGATCTTAGCTTTAGTTAAGTGTATCTCATGTGTTTAGAATATTGTCAATCACATAGTAGGCATTAAAATGTATTGAATAAATGAATAGTGCATTGATTATACACATAAACTTTTTACTTATATAATCTTACTAAATCTGCTGAGGGGGGTTAAACCCCAGATATTATTTTAGAATCTTGAACTTACAATTTACTAATAAACTGTTTAACTTTTTTAAGCCTAGTAGTTTCCTTTTCTATAAAATGAGTCGTGGAACTTAAATTATGTGAAACTAATTATCAGAATGCCTGGCACATAGTGGGTGGTCATTTAATGTTTGTGTATTTTATTTTATTAGCACTGTACCTGAATTTTGAAAAATTATGGCTTATAACTTTAATTTAGAAATATTATTTATAAAATATGAAAATAGAACTCCTAGTGACAATTTTTAAATGTAACAATAGAAGTAGCAACACTGCCTATGATTTACTACTTAAAGGGGAACAGATGTTCAGGTTGATGCATACAATATATGTTTGTTAAACAAATGCATAATTTAATCAGTGTCATGTGCTATTTGGAAAAGTAAAGTATTATTTATATGCCATTGTTATGCTATCATAAACGATTGAGTCCCTGAAATGAAAGAAAAAGATAATGACTGTATTTAATACTACAGCGACCTTGATTTAGATAAAGGCAGATCTGTCTTATTTTTTCAGGCTTTTGTCTTTTCGTCCTTTTCTTCAAGTACTTTTTTTGTGCCAGAAATGTGGTCCCTCAAAGGGAGACTTATTGGAGAAAGGCTGGATTTCTTCAAGTTTATTCACAATTTAATGGAAAGTCTCTGCCCAGGAGAACAACCCGTGGTGTTTGCTTAACAAAAATTCAGTATGTCTTCAAAGGAGGCTTTCTTATATTTAAAAAAAGAAGAAAAATACTCTCTTATTTCCCAGCATAATTTATAAAGTATATATAATCACATGAGAGACAAAGTTTCACACCATACCTCAGTGGTGATTTGCACTGAACACATTTTCTTTTAAAAATTTGCTGAGTGAACAGAGATTTTCCATGAGAAATGAATACATGTAATCAATGCAAATCTTCAGTCACTGACAGTGTAAATGATGCCTTATGAAATCAATGTTGAACTTCACAGCTACTAAAGGATTCATATCAGATTTAAATATTATAACATGCATACTGCATGTGTAGCTGTCAGAAAACCTTATTTACAGTTATCTTCTTTTAATTGATCACATTGTTGTCCTACAAGATTTTTAAGAACTTTACCAAATTAGAGATGTACTTTGTATTTAGTAAACCACCATTATTACACCTACCTTAATAGCTTAGCTGAGCAAACTCAAGTTGTTGTAAGCTGTGGTTAAATGGACAATGTGGCACTAATGAAAGTGCTTTAGTAAATCGATATTGGAAATATGGTTTGCCCAAGGACTACTTTTATCAAAACCCAGTATCATAACATCTACTGGAAAGGAAGTAATCAAAGAAATATGCTTATATAATTTTAGTATCTAGAAAAAAACTTTTTTTTTCTGCAGAAAATGAATCAGCCTCATCATTTTAGGAGATGGTTAAAATAATGTTTTGTGTTTTGTCTGGTTTTGTTTATTTTTTATTTAATAAACCTTTATTGGTCAGATTATTACATTTGTTTCTCCTTCCCCCCCCCATAGCTCCCCTCCACCAGGCTCCTACCCCTCCCTCTACCCTTACCTACCCTCACATTGTCCTCATCCATAGGTGTATTATTTTTGTCCAGTCTCTCCCTGCACCCCCCTCATCCCTTTACCCCTGAGAATTGTCAGTCTACTCCCTTTCTATGCTCCTAATTCTATTATATTCACCAGTTTATTCTGTTCATCAGATTTTTAATTCACTTGATTTTTAGATTCACTTGTTGATAGATATGTATTTGTTGTTCATAATTTTTGTCTTTACCTGTTTCTTCTTCATCCTCTTCTTAAAGAGTGCCTTTCAGCATTTCATATAATACTGGTTTCGTGCTGATGAATTCCTTTAGTTTCTTTTCTTATCTGTGAAAGTCTTTATCTGCCCTTCAATTCCAAATGATAACTTTGCTGGGTAAAGTAATCTTGGTTGTAGGTTCTTGCTATTCATCATCTGGTCTGCATAGTTTCTTTTGAGCAATCAGCTGACAATCATATGGGTGCTCCCTTGTAGGTAATTAAATACTTTTCTCCTGTTGCTTATAATATTCTCTCTTTGTCTTTTGCTCTTGGTATTTTAATTATGATATGTCTTGGTGTGGTCCTCTTTAGATTCCTTTTATTTGGGGTTCTGTGTGCTTCCTGGACTTGTAAGTCTATTTCTTTCACCAGATGTGGGAAGTTTTAAGTCATTATTTCTTCTAACAGGATTTCAGTGTCTTGCTCTCTCTCTTCTTCTGGCACCCCTATAAGTCTGATGTTGGTACACTTGAAGTTGTCCCAGAGGCTCCTTACACTATCTTCACATTTTTGAATTCTTTTTTCTTCTTGCTTTTCCAGTTGAGGGTTTTCTGCTTCTTTGTATTTCAAATATTTGACTTGATTATTGCCTTCCTCTAGTCTGCTGTTTGGTCTCTGCATAATATTTTTTATTTCAGTCAGTGTTGTTTAATTTCTAATTGGTCCTTTTTCATCTCCTCTTGGGACTCACTAAATTTATCCATCTTTTCTAGGAAATTATTGAAAAACCTTATAACCATGGTTTTGAACTCTATATCCAGTCTTTTGTTTTCCTCCATTTCTTTTGTTTGTGATCTGTTCCTTTGTCTCTGCATTTTCACTCTGCTGGAAGAACTTCTGTGCTGGAGTCATCCTTATGATACAAGACTTGTAAAACTGCAAAAGCCTCTCTGTTGAGCTTGGATGGAGTGGAGTGTCAGGGCTTAGCAGACTGCCTTGGCTTTCAGTCAGCTCTGCCCTACATGGCCCCTGGGTCTCAAACGTCTCTCGGTAATAGCTGGAGCCATCTCTGTGCACATGTGCACATGCCTCTAGACCCCATCTTTCCCATTCCCTTGTGCTCTGGGACCTGTATGAATCTGGGTCCCCAGGGTTAGAAGTGGCACAGTTGGGAGGCTCTGTCTCCCGCCCACTAGAGAAATCCAGTAGCACAATCAGCAGTCTGTCTTCTACATGCTGTGGTGTGCATGTCCCAAGACCTCTGCTCTTTTGTGGCTCCCCTAAATTTTCATGCACTCCTCCCTTTTCACAGTCCAGACTCCCCCCCATATGAGTCTCACCATGAACTGGGGTTCAGTGCCGTAGGATAAGGGGTTCAGTGTAGTTGGGAGTCTCCGTCACCCTCCCACCAGAGGAAGCCAGCCAGCCACTCTACAACCCACTCTCCATGTGCACTTCTCAGTACCTCAGCTTTTTGCAGCTCCGCTGAGTCTCCATGAGCCCCTCTCTTTCCTTCTCGTTGTAGAATTTCTACTCAGCCAACTTTCTTGTGGTTCTGGATGATGTCTGTTCTGCCTGTTAGTTGTAGTTTTGAAATTTTTGTGCAAGGCAGCAGTTTAGGTGTTCACCTATGCCGCCATCTTGGTTTCTCTTCTGGTTTTATTTCTAACAACTGAATTGGTGACATATTAAGTGGCTAAAAATCAAAACTATATTGGGTATAACATTACAAATTCTGCCATCTTTGATAAAACTAAATATTTTTAATGCTGTGTAACCTCAGAACATATCTCATTTGCAGTCATAACTTCTTTTGATGTTTGGCTCATCTAACTCTTTCTCTTTCTCTCTCCCACTCTCTTTATTGAATTACTTTACATCATCTTGCTTGACTGCACTATGCATTTTTAAAATTTTGGGCCTAATGTGTGACCTAAAAATAAAAAGCCAAAGTGAGAATGAACAAGATTTTGACATCAAAGAATAGATGTTTCAGAAACAGTGATTAAAGTAGAAACTCAAATAATATCAAAATATGAGGCAAGGGCAAGATATTTTATCCAAAAAAAAAGAAAGAGAAATAATTACATGAACAGAAGGAAAGAATATCTATCAGTGCTTGTAAGCTAAGTTTTTCTTTAGCTATACATGTGGTGCTAATACTAAGAAATTTTTATAATCATTGGTCAGGATGTCTGCTTTCCTGTTAGTTTTACAAACAGGTTTTAAAATACAATGTTGACTCAGTCCAAAGGTTATTTTGCCCAGTTCAAACATTCCAAAGGTTTGAGGAATAAGACATACAAAGCAGTTACTTTGGAATAGTTGTCAAGCTCTGTTTTTAAATAGCTCTACATTCAATTTTTTGAGGTAACTCCATTCTATTTTCCACAGTGACTGCACCAATCTGCATTCCCACCAACAGTGTATGAGGTTATGATTTCACTCATATGTGGAACATAATGAACAATATAGACTTATAAACAAAATAGAGACAGACTCATAGCGATCAGACTGATAGTTGTCATAGGGAAAGGGTTGTTGGGCTGGGTGAAAAAATGTGAAGGGGTTAGGCAAAAAACAAACAAACAAAAAACAACAACAAATAAACAAACATAGACACAGACTACAGTATGGTGATTACTGGAGGGAAAAGGGGATGGGGAGTGGTAGAAGGGGGTATAGAGTGAATAAATGGTGATGAAAGGAGATTTGACTTTGGGTGGTGAACACACAATACAATACATGGATGATATATTATAGAATGGTACTCTTGAAACCTACATAATTGTATTAACTAATGTTACCCTAATAAATTCAATAAAAAATAAATGGCTCCACTTACCCCAAATTTTTACAATTCTTACATAACTATGATGCAATTACCACACCTAACAATTTTAAAAATAATTCCTTGATACCATTTAATAACCCAATCCATATTAAAATTTTCTCAATTGTTTTATTTTTCTCTTTTCAAATTTACTTTAACTCTGGATGAAACTATGGAATAACATGTTGATATTTTAGCAAAATTGGCCACAATTTATTTATATTATAGCCAGAGTCTGTGATAGAAAGCTGTTGTTACAACTGCACATGAGTGAGTAGAACAGTGGTGATTGGGTATATGTATAATGATTTCAGTGAGATGTAAAAATAGGTGTGGTATCATGAAGCATCTGCTATTTCACAAATGGCTTCTTTTATTCAACTGTGCAGTGATCAATATTTTGGAATTTTAATATTAGGTAACTTAATTTTCCTTCCCGAAAATTATGAGTGAAAGGGCTTTGAATCATCATGAAATGATTTCAATTTATGAAAGTATGATGCTTTTGAGGATGATAATAATATATCTTAATAATATATCTCTATATTCATAGCACCTTCCAATACACACACACACACACACACACACACACTTTGAATCATGAGCAAAAGGATTTAAGGATTTATATTGGCTTGAACTTCTTGACAGATTTTATTTTGTAAATTTAGTTGTACAGGAGGTCCGCTGGGAGGTTAATTAGCATAATTATCACATCTAGCTAGAAAAACATGTGAAACATATTACATGTCACTTGTGATCTGATATTTTAGCTTTAATCTTACTGAGAGGAGTTATAAAAGAGGCAGATACGTTTTTCTACATGTTGACACCATCCGATATGAAATTCATAGAAGTGGTGCAAGAAACAGAGTTTGCCTACCAGGTGTGACTCAGTGGTTGAGTCAAGAGGTCATGGTTCAATTCCCTGTCAGAGCACATATCTGAGTTGTGGGTTGTGATCCCCAGTGGCGGGGGGAGTGTGCAAGAGGCAGCCAATCAATGAGTTTCTCTCATCATTGATGTTTCTATTTCTCTCTCCTCCTTTCCTCTTTGAAATAAATAAAATTATATTTTAAAACAGTATTTTTGAATTCCCAAAATTGAAGTACCATTTTTCCTCAATAAATTTTAAAAAAGAAGCACACAAAGCAGTAAACAGGTTTTAGTTGAGCAATAAACCTCTAAAGTTAAATAAATAAATAAATAAATAAATAAATAAATAAATAAATAAATGTGAAATTTTAGATAGTCACAAATCTGGTCATTCCTTTGAATAGTTCACTTTTTCTATAAAGTATCCTACGAGTGAGATTTTTAAAAAATCAGGAAATTATAATGAAATAATTCTGTTTTAAATTTTTTTGTGAGTCTGTGTGGTCTCCTAACTCTTTAAGAATGAGACATGTACTTAAGATTAATTTGAGGAAGTAGAGGAGGTAGGACAGAATACATGCACATTAATATGTAAGATATAGGATATGCAAGCTGAATTATGAGAATACTCAAGTTAAAAATTACTTTCAGCCCTAGTTGAGTGGCTCAGTTGGTTAGAGCATCTTCTCATATACCAAAAGGTTGGTGTTTCGATCCCAGGTCAGGGCACATATTTGGGTTGCAGGTTTGATCCACGGTCAGGGTGCTTATGGAAAGTAACCGAACGATGCTTCTCTCTCATTGACGTTCCTCTCCCTTCCTCTTTCTCTAAAAATCAATAAAAATATATCCTCAGGTGAGGATTTAAAAAATGATCAAATAAAATACATAAAAATAAAATACACCAAATGAAAAATCAAAAGAAAAATTAAAAAATCGCTTTCACATTCTTGAAATTGAGAGGCTTTCTTGAATGAATGTTATGTTTCACATTTAATTGACAATAACAAGAAGTAGAATGTAATTATAACCAAACTTACTTATTTAGAAGCATCTTGTTTATAAAATAGCATAGAATAAAGGAAAATATTTATGAAAATACCTGCAACACAGCATTTCAGAACCAGAAGGGATAGATATCACAAACCCTTCATGTCATGGATGAAAAAACTGAGGCCAAAATTGCTTTAGTGACTTATACTAAGTCACACATCAACTAATTGATGAGTCAGAACTAGAATCTATGTCTCCTACCACCCAACCTAGTGTTTTTTCTGCTATTTAATATCTAGAGTACTGACTGTACTAAAATTATACATTATGTAAGTTATTTATTATTAAATTAGTTTTCATTTAACTTTTTATTTGTGATATATTTTAGTTTCTCATTTTTAATCTGATATTTATAGATATTGTTGAATGTGATTTATATGCACTGTTTAGTAATGTAAAACAACAGTAGGAATAGCTTTGTGTTTTTTTTTTAGATGGGCTAGAAGAACCAGGAATAGATTGACCCTTCCACTCCAAAGTGGATTTTTGTTGGTTGGTTTCTTTTCCTTTAATACAGGTGATTCTAAAACTGTGAAGTGAAGACCTATTGGTAAAATGAGGAGTTAAGAGTTCATTCGGATGTCCAGATGTATCCAAGTACGCAGTTATTTGGCAATAAATACATCTGGGCAACTGATTGAACTTTTCGCTTTTCATGATTCTACAGGAACCCTCTACATGGCCTAAAATTTGTGATCTCTTAACCTATTGAAATGGAAAGTTGCTTATGGGGGAGAAGATATCAATGTAAATGTGAAAACACGTTTTAGTTCATAGCTAACTTGAATTTTAATTATCTTAACAAATGATGAATTGGGAATTTCTCCCTCAGTTGCAAAATGTAAATCAAACTAACAGAAATTTTTGAAATATTCCCACCAATGACACCCATGTGCTTACTCACCAGTGTAAAAGAACTGTATTTTTATTGTGATTGAGAATAAAAATCAAATACTAGCTAATATTATTAATATATTATAATATTTTTAAAATATGTAAGCTCACTTACATACATAGGTGCATCTAAAATATTTATCCCAGTTACTCTTTATCCCATATGCCATTTCATTTGATTTATAGCAATTCATACTACTTAAAATTATTCTACTTGTTTAAATGTTACTGTCTATATATCCTGCTATACTGAGAGCAGAGGTCTTGTCTACATGCCCAGCACCTAGGGAAGTGCCAAACACACAACAGGCAAGCCATAAATATTTGAATACATGAAAGTGCTATTATGGTGATCAAAGTTTTCAATTTTCCGTCCTGTAAATCAATAGGAATTGGTCTCCAACACAGAGATATAGCATATGGTTTGCTCTGTAAGCTCTGCTATTTAAAAGCCTCCGGTTTACTCTGCTGTGTGGATGCTAATGCTGAGTTAATTCAGGGATAGTTATTCTACCACATGTGGAGAAAGCAGATTCAAATTGTGGGGCACTGTACCCACTAAAACAGATTCTCTCTGTGTCTGTTATACTACCATGAAGTGATTTGGGTAACTCTTTTAACTCTATCAATTTTGAAGCTGTTTTGTTTTAAGTATTTTATGAAAATGGAGTGTGTCTTGCTGTGAAAAACTTAGGATCATATATGCTGTAGATTTTAGTAGTTAACAATCTTTAAGCCTCACTAAATTTAGCAGTCATCACTCATGAAACATGTAAAGCACAAACAGAAAGATTTAGTAAATACAAATAAGGATAAAATACTTTTTAGCTTGAGGTTTTTTGCCTAATATAAATAAACAGATTGATAAACAGTTAAAGGTTATGAAATTAGCACTCATGGAATTTGTTCTAAAGAGCATCAATTATTAAGTTTATTGAAGTGGGTTAAATATAGACCTGTATGAAGACAAAGGACTGGATTATTTGATCACTCATAATTTTTCCTGCCTAGGAGTTCTATGAATTTGTAATTGTAGGAAAAATTAGGACTTGACATTTGAAGATTTGAATTTATTTAACTTCATTGAATAAATTCCTAAATAAGCTTTATTTGCATCCTTGCAGATCTTCTGTCAACGGGTCAAAGAGTAGTATTTAATTGCATTGAGTGTAATAAATGGATAACTTAGTAACTTTCTGTAAAAAATCATAGTTATTATTTTATTTGATTATAATTAAAATTAATTTTAGTATAATTGTGTATTTTATTAGAAATTATTACAATGCATTTGGAGTTAAAGGAAAAATTTCTACAATACTCATTAGTCCTGAGGATAATTTTTGAATTACATATTCTCCCACAATGTTATAAATTGTGCCACATTAACACAATCTTCCCAGGACTAATCTGAACATTTGTGACTAATTCACATTTGATGGAGCCATCTGCTGAAAACTCAGTGACTCTAGTAATCAGAGGGATAATTTTTGACTTATGAGTCCATAATTTCTGAACAGTGACAGTAAAAACTGACAAAAATAAAACTTCTGAATATATTATTATTTATTCAATTCTTAAATACTTCATTATAAAAATCAGACAAGAATTATCTCATTTAACTGTCTATTCTATGATTTTTAAAAATATATTCAGTATCAGATTTATTCTTTTCAGTATCAGAGAAAATAATCTGCAGCATAACCATGATGAGCTCATAGAATTTCTAGAAATCTAATATAAACTCTGTCTTTTTATGGGTTAAACTATATTCCCCAAATGTTGTAAAAAGATGAAGGGATTAAGCAAAGAAAAGAAAAACTCATAAACACATAAAAGTATGAGGGAAAGGGGGTAAGGTAAATAGAAGAAGATAATGGGGGTGAGGGGTTAAAGGGTGATAAAAGGAGACTTGACTTTGGGTGGTGAACACACAATATAATATAGAAATGATGTATTATAGAATTATATACCTGAAACCTATGTAAGAGTATTAACCAATGTCACACCAATAAATTCAATAATAATTTTTAAAAAATATCAAGTGAAAATACTGGCATTTCACTGATATCACATTTTACCAGGTCTGGGAGAGAAAGAATAAGAAACTGATGATAGAAAATGTGGTTGAAACATGACCAATCTTCCTTTAGTGTCAAAGGGTGGAAAAGGTAACAGTAAACATAAGTGATAAATGCTTTGTTTTAAAAGATGCAAAGAAATGTCCAGGTTTTCAATAAAGTTGTAGACTTCTATAATCTCCAAGCACAATTTGGACAAAACCACAATTTGTCCTTCATTCTTAAATAGAATCTTTTGTCTTTACATCTTAAATCTCTTGAAGTTTTTCCTTTCCCTTCCTTTCAATTAAACAATTACCTTGTACCCAGCATGTGGCTAAGGAATATGGGAGTTATGTTGAAAGCATAGCCATATGTCTCATTCTCTCAAAAATTTGTCTTTAGTACATGTTTATTACACATTTGTTTCTCCTGCATTGAACAAAACCTTTTAAAATTTTTCCATTTCCTCACCAACCACCTCCTTAATCTACCAAGTTATCCTCTCTTCCCCTCTATCCAACTACATTCAATAAAATGGTGCTAAGAACAGCGGCCCATTGCCCTTTAGACAAATTACACAGTATAAACTCTGTTCCTTCTCAAAACATTCTCCCTTGATATTTTCCTTTTGCTTATCTTTTCCACTTTATTTGTTGCCATCCCCCTTACTTTTCTCCTTTTCTCTAATTTAATATTTACTCTCCACTTGTTTAACAGTTCATTTGTAAACTTTACTTGAATCCAAACTGTGTGTTTTCCCCCCTTGTTGTTTTATGTTTTTGCCTTCATATTTCTCAATAAATAATAATGTAGGAGCTTTTTCATAGCTCAATTTAATATGTGTAAAACTGACATGATGTGCAAAACTGATTTCCCTTTATCATTCTTGTAGTTTCCACAAAGAACTCAACATACAATATTTTATAGACAACAAAGATGGCCACACATCTCTCACCACTTGGTTGGCAAACTGACATGGAAAACTAGGTATCCTTTAGAGAGAGCATAACCCTAAGTGAGTAATCGCATTATTGTCCAAAAGGTGTAGCATGTTTAAACTAATGCCCATGTAAAACCAATAAAAGAACACTGCAAGAAGTCAAAATAGAAATTGTGCAGTTAAAAAGCTTTGATTCCCATCATAACTATATTTAATTTAGAGCTAAGTAGAAATCACTCCAATTAGCTATGAAATGAAAAAAAAAAATTCCCCAGCCTACCCTGAGGGCATGGTCTTTTAAACTCATGCCAGCCTTTCTTCACCAAGGTGTTTTTGCTTTTTAAAATTGTTTTCAACTCCAGAATAATTACTGTAATGACTTTTAAGTATTTATGTGAGTGACACTGATAATGATAGTTTGACATTTATTTCTGAATATACAATGGAGAACCTATTTTTGTTCAATTGTTTTCAAATGTTCTCACTGTGATGATATATGCTTTATGACACATAATATATGTTGATATATAAGCGTAGATGCATAGACCTCAAATAATTATACTGTTCAGGGTATAAGTTTTGCTTAATTAAAATTTCATGTTAATTGAGGTTACTCTGCAACAAATTTATGTAAAATTGCATAATTGAGAAATATATGAAAACTAATATTTGTCCCCCTTTTTGCCTTAGCAAATGTAGTTACTGTTATGGATGCCTGAAGATCTTATAGTGCTTTAGAGAGATCATGAAAAGGTTTGTAATTTATGCTGCAGAAAGAAATGGGATTGGTTTAAATGTATACTGATTCTAAACTTATTAAGGTTTACTTTATTTTGTGATTTTCTTTTCATGTTTGAGACAGCTAATTGATTTCAGGTTAATCAATAATTCTCTGTACACAGAATTATTATATATATATATACATATATATATATACACACACACACACATGCATATATATGTATATACACATGTATTCTTATAACATTTTATATTATTAAACAATCATAGTTTCTATGATAATCATATAAATTCTCATTACAATTTAATTAATTACTTTGTCCATTATCCCACAAATGTTTTTTTTTCTTTGTTTTATAAAACAAAATTATTTTCCAAATTTGAATACTTTAATTCACAGATATTCTTCTAATGTTCACACAACCATGAGAATTCCATTATGAAACATTGGTGGAATTGGAGGGTATGCAGATAAGAGCATTTAATTAGAGTTGTCTTATTATTTTTTGTTTCCCTTAATTTATCTTATCCAAGATTTTAAGTGCTTTTGTAAAATTATAAACATTTCTTATTGCAAAATGTCATCACAGTGATCTGACCTTTTGGTAAACCATGTAATGTAACATTACTTACTTTACATAATTTGTATAATTTATGCCCATCTAGCATATCATATTGCTAACCTTACCACTAATCCAGGGACATTTTCTATCAAGTTTACTCAACTTTAAAAGGGTATAAATTTTAACAGCACAGAAAATTATTTTGCTCTCAAGATATTTTACTTAATAAATTGGAGAAATATATATATATATATTCCTATATAGATATATAGTACTTTTTGATTATTACTTGGCTCTTCTCAGTTAATGAGAATAGAACTTTGAAAGTGAATATTTGTTGTTTAATTTTTCTATTTATATTTATCAGAAAAACGTAAATGTAAAAATGATGACACAGTTGATTAACTTTTAATAGAATATAACATTTTGAGAAACAACAATGGGATTCCAGCATGGCTGCGAATATGGATAATACAGTCTTTATAACATGATTATATGTTGAGCTATGGCAAAAACAATTTCAGTAGAGTTGCTATCTATTAGAATGAAACATATATTACTTTGAAACTGTTAAATTATATTACTGTTTGGACACCTGAAAAATAAAAATTGAAAATAATATTTGTGTTTTATTATTAAAAACAAGTATTTTCATATTTACTGAAGGCTAAGAAGCAAAATATGACCACTTTATTTCACTTTACCATTTTTTTCTGTCACTTATTTTCAGAGCTCCTGGAAAAAAAAGGATTTATGCATGTCTGGCAAAATTTTAGGGACAGAAATGGTCCGGTTAATGATGATCTGACTAATGTCACTCTATCTTTCCAACAGGATAATTAGGGTTCCTGGATACTGGAGGCCATATTTTAAGTATTATTATATCATAGTTAAATTATATATAATTTTGAGATAGATTTTTGTGTTAGGAGTACTGTTCGAATTTACAAGTGAAAGATGAGAAATAAGTGAAAATAAAGAAGACAAATAATACTGCCATTAAATGAGATGGAAAATATAGGTAGGTAGATATTGTTCTAGTAAAATTTTATTTCTAAGAAACACTAGAAAACATTTCAAACATTTACGAACATATTTTATCATATTTCTTAAAAATATTTACAAATTAGACATTATATATATTTCATGTTATTCCATGTTTTCAAGTTATTCAATTCTTCTTGTGCACCCGCCCTCTCTCTCTCTCTCTCTCTCTCTCTCGCACACATAGACACACACACACACACACAGACACACACACACACACACACACATAATTTTTTCTCAAGGACAGTCCACTGTTGACAAGGTTAATATCACAATCCTGACTCATAATAGTTTGCAATCCCAGAAATGAATACAGTTGGATGTTTGATGTGGGATGAGAGTATAATCAAAATCATAAAGTAGTGTTATAGGAAAAACAAGATGGAGAACAGAGGTGTTTACCAATTCTACTCCTAGTTAGGAATTACTGAACAAAAAAACTAAAGGGTTCTCTATGATAATCATTAGAACTCACACTGAGTGTTTCTTCAATGTTAATGTAAAGGTTGAGAGTGACATGTTCTATTTGGTAATGTGTTTTTCCCACAAGTAGTGCAGTAGAGATTCTCAGCAAATTTGGCCAACATTTTAGCATACTGAGTATAGTGCATGCTAAGTGGTAAATAATCTGCTATGTAAATATTTAGGGATTTCCAATGAAGCAAATAACTCCTTTTATTTATTTATTTATTTTTATTAATGTGTTACATGTATACATATCTTCTCATTGCCCCCCCTTCCAAGCATACCCCCCCAGTGTCTTGTGTTCATTGGTTATGCTTATAAGCATGCATACAAGTCCTTTGGTAGGTAAGAGATCAAATAACTCCTTTTAAAAATAGCCTACAGAAATTGAAGCTGCTCACTCTGAAATTCTTTAATAAGTTGTTTAGAGAGTTTTCATGTTTTGTTCCTAGTACCTTTGAAGATTCATAGTCACCTCCTAATAAAAGAAACTACAAATGTTTGTTTCAGTCACCTAATGCAACTCAACTTTTGTTTGCATTATTTGAATAATTTTCAGTATTATTCCATGAGTCTGACTATAACATTACTGTCTGTTGTATACTAATTAGTTGACACATGAGGGTGGTTGTTATATATAATATAATAAACATGACCAAGTCACTTATTTTGGTATAAACCTTTTTCTGTACTTTAGAGAATATTGTTGGTTAAAACAAAAGTATAGGTAAAGCTATCTATGTAAATGCAGATGGCTTCACTCTGAAACAAAAAAGTTAGAAAAGTTGTACAAAATATGTTCACTTTATAAAAACACTTAAAACTTGTTTTAGTTTTCTATTTCTTATCAGATGAAAAATTTTTACTTTATAGATATTACATAATTATTAGATCACAAACTTTGTCCTAATGCTTTGCAAATTAAAGAAACATGTATTGTTCATTTCTTTCTCAAAACATGGATTCAAAGCTCTCTGTCTTCTAACGGGGAGATTTAGTGAAGTCCCCATGTAAATAAAGTGTGTACAAGAATGTTTAGAAAAACTATGATAGTTGTATATTGGTAAATAATGAAAAATCTATTCTCTGTCATTTTTAACACTTATATGATATAACATGCTGACCTATTTGCAATAAATTTAGTATTGATTATTTTTTTATCCCTAAATAAGTATATTTAATTTTTTTATTTGTTGTTATGTAAATTATTTGAACCTTTAACCAATTTTCTTTTTCTTTTCTTCCTCAGAAAGGATGGTATTATGAACCCAATCCAAACTTTCTTTCTTCCGTTTTAAACTTTGGTTACTTAACACTGAAACAATCATGGTGAACTTAAGGAAAGCGGTGCACTCGTTCCTGTAAGTATGCTATTACTTTTTTTTTTTCCAAAAGATAACTTTTTTATGGTATCTGGCTTAAAAAATGTTAAACAGGCCATATTTACCTCAATCTTCATAAATAACTTTCATTTCAATAGACTAATTATATATGTGTTTCCTATTCAAAAGCAATAAATGGAGAAAAAATACTGTAATTTGAACTCCAATTAAACACAACCACTCATGCATTCAAACAAGTAATGTGGTGATTATATCTTAAATTAAAAAATGATCCCAATGTTCATAATTGCCTTCTCCATGATTAAAACATAGAAGTGAGAAGATACTTTCCTTTTTCTTCCATCATGAACTGAACCAAGAAAAGAAAATGTCTTTATAAGTCTCTGGTTTTATAAAGAATATTTCAGGTTGCAAAAGAATGGATTAGAAGTTAGGGAGTTGGGGTTGGGGGTTGTAGCTAGAGAGAGGCAAACAATGCCATTTTTGGAAGTCTTGATGCAATGACCCAGTAGTTAAAACTAATACAATATAATATAAAAAGTATAAGTAAAGTGTTCCATTCAAATACTGGACAATTCTAAACATAATGTAACACAGTCATATCTTCTTTTTAACTTAACAAAATGTAGGGTTTGTTTCTTCTAAACCTACTCTTTGAGGAATGGGACATTGGGAAAAAAAAAAAAAACAGATCCAGGGTTCTGTAAACTGACTGGTACAGTGGAGAAGCCTTGATTAGCCTTACTTTATACAGTCTCTTCTATAATTTCTGTAAAAGAGTTCATTCAGGAACAAAGTTTACAGACCAGTGTAGGTATAAAGTACATCAACATTAGATCATCTCCAATATCACCATTATAGCCCATCTTAGATGTCACTGCTTATAAGTCTCAAGGATATGTGGCTCCAAGAGAATTAGAGCAGACAGGAAAAGGAAGTGGGTAGGTAGTGATAACAGAGTCAGATCAGATAGATAAGCAGAGTCAGGTGTAAGAAAATGAAAGGACAAATTTTCCATGCGCCTGTACCAACTCTATTTGGCCATTGGTCTGTATACCAGAATGTAGGGCTACTTTAAAGTGTGCCAAATTATTCTGGTATGAAATGAAGAAATTCATATCACCGTTTTTCCATATTAAGAGAAACAGGGAGCCGAAACCGGTTTGGCTCAGTGGCTAGAGCGTTGGCCTGGGGACTGAAAGGTCCTGGGTTCGATTCCAGTCAAGGGCATGTACCTTGGTTGCAGGCACATCCCCAGTAGAGGGTGTGCAGGAGGCGGCTGATCAATGTCTCTCTCTCATTGATGTTTCTAACTCTCTATCCCTCTCCCTTCCTCTCTGTGAAAAATCAATAAAATATATTTTTTTAAAAAAAGAGAAACAGGGAGCATTCATCTCTTCTAATTATGTTCATTGTCATATACCATGGAAAATTTCAGTAGGTTTAAAATATACTCAGACTTTTAAATTAAATTATTATTTTGTTTAGCTACTATGCATGTAAATTATATTTCATTAAAAATTTAGTAGCAATTAATAAGTTATTTGCACTGTTCCAAGAGAACTTGTGATTTTTGTGCATCTATTTTATGAGACTTCTGTTGGCTTCATGGCAATTCATATAAGCTTTAGGAGCAAGACCTAAATTACTCCTCTTTTCTAAAAAGACTGTATATATTTCACTGAGGATATAAATATTTGAAATTAGATTTAATTATAATACAGCCAATTTTTTATTACAAAACTATAGAAAATAGTATTGGACTACAATAAAACTCATAATACTTTGCCCATAAATAGTACTCACTAATAATTTATTAAATTGAATTGAAACCAGGAAACTAAAGTAAATATTCTTTCAGGATCTTTCCCAAAACCATTACTTTATTTTATAATTCACAATAGATTTCTTTATTTATTTTCACAATAAATATATTTACATTCTACAAGCTTCCTTAGTAATTCAGTATTTTTGATTTAATAAATTTTTATTGTTCAGAGTATTATAATTGTTCCCATCCCCCCCCATAGTTCCCCTCTACCCGGCTATCATCCTACCTTCTGCCCTTACCTCCTCCCATTGTCCTCATCCATAGGTGTATGATTTGTGTCCAGCCTCCATTTGCACCCCCCTCACCTCTTTTCCCCTGAGAATTGTCAGTCCACTCCCTTTCTCTTCCCCTGATTCTATTATACTCACCAGTTTATTTTGTTCATCAGATGTTTAATTCACTTGTTTTTTAGACTCACTTATTGATAGATATGTATTTGTTGTTCATAATTTTTATCTTTACATTTTTCTTCTTCCTCTTCTTAAAGAATACCTTTCAGTATTTCATATAATACTGGTTTTGTGCTGATGAACTGTTTTAGTTTTTTCTTATCTGGGAAGTTCTTTATCTGACCTTCAATTCTGAATGATAGCTTTGCTGGGTAGAGTAATCTTGGTTGTAGGTTCTTACTCTTCATCACTTTGAATATTTCTTGCCATTCCGGTCTGGCCTGCATAGTTTCTTTTGAGAAATCAGCTGACAATCATATGGGTGATCCCTTGTAGGTAATTAACTGTTTTTCTCTTGCTGCTTTTAATATTCTCTCTTTGTCTTTTGCTCTTGGTATTTTAATTATGATGTGTCTTGTTGTGGTCCTCTTTGGATTCCTTTTGTTTGAGGTTTTGCATGTTTCCTGGACTTGTAAGTCTATTTCTTTCACCAGGTGGTGGAATTTTCAGTCATTATTTCTTCAAATAGGTTTTCAGTATCTTGCTCTCTCTCTTCTTCTGGCACCCCTATAAGTCTGATGTTGGTACACTTGAAGTTGTCCCAGAGGCTCCTTACACTATCTTCACATTTTTAATTATTTTTTCTTCTTGCTTTTCCAGTTGAGTGTTTTCTGCTTCTTTGTATTTCAATCTTTGACTTGATTCTTGCAATCCTCTAGTCTGCTGTTAGGTCTCTGTATAATTTTTTTTTTAATTTCAGTCAGTGTATGTTTAATTTCAAGTTGGTCCTTTTTCATCTCCTTTTGGGTCTTGCTAAATTTATCCCTCTTTTCTAGAAATTATTGAAAAACCTTATAACCATGATTTTGAACTCTGTATCCAATCATTTGTTTTCTGCCATTTCTTTTGTTTGTGATCTTTTCCTTTGTCTCTGCATATGTGCTGCTTCCCTGAGTTGGTACAGTAGCTTTGTGTGCTAGGTGTCCTGTATGGTCTAGTAGCTTTGCCTCCCCAGTTACCTGAGGGGGACTCTCTTGGTGCACTCCTTTGTGGACTGTGTGTACAGGCTTGTTGTCGTTAAGTCTTGATTGCTATTGGTATCACTGGGGGTACTTGACCTCCAAGCCAATTGGTTGTGAGGATCAGCTGTGTCAACTTATGTGCTGGGCCCTGCCTTAAGACTTGCAAGATTGCAAAAGCCTCTGTGCTAGGCTTGGATGGGGCAGAGTCTCAGGGCTGAACAGGCAGCCTTGGCTTCCTGTCAGCCCCTCCATCTCAGTGTCCCTCGGTAATCACTGCAGCCCTCTCTGCACACAGTCACATTCGCACTCCTCTAGATTTCTGCCTTTCTGACTCCCCTGAGTTTCTGTGCACTCTGGGGATCCATATGAGTCTGGGTCCCCAGGGTCTCTCCCAAAACTGGAGTTCAGTGCAGTTTGACCTGGATTTCAGTATAGTTGGGAAGTTCTGTCTGCCTCCCATTAGAGAAAGCCAGCAGCACAATCAGCAGTCAGCCTTCTGTGTGCAAACTTTCCCAAGCACTTCCAGACTTCTGTGTTTCACAGCTCCCCTAGCTTCCCTACATGCCTCCCTTTTCATAACAGTCCAGACTTCCCCGTATGAGTCTCGCCCAGAACTGGGGTTCACTGCAGTCAGAAGTGGGGTTCAGTGCAGTTGGGAGTTTCCGTCTCCCTCCCAGTAGAGGAAGCCAGTCAGGCCCCTTCCACCTGTCCTCTCCACGCACACGGCTCTGTACCTCAGCCTTTTAAAGCTTCTCTGCTTCTTCGTGAGCCCCTTTCTTTGCTTCTAGTTGTAGAATTTCCACTCAGCCAGCTTTCCTGTGTTTCTGGATGATGTCCGTTCTGTCTTTTAGTTGTAGTTTTGAAATTGTTGTGCGAGGCAGCAGCTTAGGTGTTCACCTATGCTGCTATCTTGGTTTCTACCCCATAATTCAGTATTTTAAAAATATATTTTATTGGTTTCAGAGAGGAAGTAAGAGGGAGAGAGAGATTACTTCTCATTATTTGATAAAAATCACTATGTATGTTTCTCTCCACCATGTTGTTTAGAATGTGTTACTTTTGATTAATAAGAAGCTTATTTTTTAAGAGAGATGTCTGAAGTATTAGTTTCCTATCCTTTGTAGAATGATAGATCAAAATTTTTTTACTCTTTCATTATCTTAAAATACATATCATAGTATTTTAAGATAATGAAAAATAATTATTAGAGAAATAATTTTTAAATGTGCTGTAAAATGATTATAATATTTTTCTTACTTTAAATAATGCCAATAGTTTTTCAGACTGCTACACTTTTGGCTCACAAAGTATGGTGTGTGTGTGTGTATGTGTGTGTGTGTGTGTGTGTATAAATAATGGTATGGATATGATAGGATTATTATAATAATAAAATAATAGCAACCACTACATATAATCTAATTGCTGCTTAATATTCATTAAATAGCTGTTATTGAACATAAAACACATGTAAGACAGTCATGTACAGATAACTTGATTTTAAGCAGGAATATTTTAATATGTTGTTTGCTTTGTCTATTTTATTAAAATAAATGTTTTATTAGACACATTAAGAACTTACACTTTGAGAGGATATTTAATGAATGTAATTTGAATAAACCATTACAGCAAATAAAGTAATACCATGGTTTCAGATTACTTGAATAGAGTAAAAGTTTAAAACACAGACTTTGAAATCTGTGAAACCTGATTGTGGACCTTTCTTTGCCACTTACTGGTTATATTGCCTTGATAAAGTTACTTAACCTCTCTGAACTTCAGTCTCCTCATCTATATAATGGATATAAATCAGTACTGACTTCATGAGCTTGTTTTATGAGATTATAGATTGCTAGAGGTTTTGTGCACAAAATTTTTGCAAGGGATTTGGTCCTTGAAGCCCCAGTTTTGTCTGGAAGGTCATCCGGACAGTTGTTTGGCCTAATTAGTATATTTGCTCTTTTTTATATAGGATATTTCCGTAAGCTAAGAGCCTAATTCATAATAAACACTCAATACAGAGTATTCTTTAAATAGAAAATATACTGAGTTTTAATTAAAAGAGTAGGTATGATAATGATGATGATGACTGTTAAAGGAAAAGCAATTGTTCTGTATAAGCCACTTATTGTGGTTAAGCAAAATAGGGTGGGCAAAAGTAAGTTTACAGTTATTTGTATAGAAAATAATTAATAAATAATAATATAAGAACTCTTGAATGTGCTTTGCATATTCACAACTATAAATCTACTTTTGACCTACCCACCTTATATAATAAGTATCTGATTTTTTTTTTCTTAATTTTCAGTGTGCACCTAATCGGCCTATTGGTTTGGCAATGCGATATTTCTGTGAGCCCAGTTGCAGCCATAGTAACTGACATTTTTAATGCCTCCGATGATGGACGCTTCAGAGTTCCAGATGGGGTACAAAACTGGCCAGCACTTGCAATAATCATCATAATAATGTTGACAATAGGTGGCAACATTCTCGTCATCATGGCAGTGAGCTTGGAAAAGAAATTGCACAATGCCACCAATTACTTCTTAATGTCCCTAGCCATTGCTGATATGCTAGTGGGACTATTTGTCATGCCAACTTCTCTGCTGGCAATCCTTTATGGTAAGTACAATTTTATTAGTTTTTCAATCTCAGATTATGTTATGAATTTGTGTCAGATAACACAGTAAACATTCATAAAGTTAATTATTTTGCTAGTATCATTTGAAAAGTGAAGAAAAAACAAACTGTGTGGCAGATGAAATTGGATGTGTATGTAAAATTTATTAAATGAATCAGTAACAGTCTTCAAAAAGCAAAACAGACATTTTATAATATACTACGATCATAGACAGATACCCTATTGTTCAGTGTTATCTACAATGACAGTTGCCTTACAATGGAACAGAGTCAGAAACACACTACCACCCCTATATTGTGTTTTATATACATAGTAGCATCTCTTATAAAGACGGTAAAAGATGCTCACATTTTTAATAAATGTATTTTCTTAATATTGGCAAACACAGTGATTCGCACATAATAAGCTCTCAATAATAGCTATTCTTCATGGAGTCTACATTTAATGTTTTTATGAAGAGACAGGAATAACAAATAAATGAGTAATATATAAATGCAACAAAAATTCAGGCAATGAAATTTTTTATATATTTATTTATTGATGTGTGGGAGATATTTTTTATTTACTTACTTTAATTTTATTTTTCTCATCACCATTTATCCCCCCTCTACTGCCCTCTTCTCCCTTATCCTTCTCTCCTCTCACAATAAACACACTGTTATTCATGTCCCTGAGTTCTCTCTTCCCCACCCCAATCCCTCCACACCCCCTGAGCTTCGATAACTTTGTTTTAGAGAGTTGTGTTTTTTTTTAATATATTTTATTGATTTTTTTACAGAGAGGAAGAAAGTGGGATAGAGAGTTAAAAACATCAATGAAAGAGAAACATAGATCAGCTGCCTCCTGTGCACCCCCTACTGGGGATGTGCCCGCAACCAAGTTACATGCCCCTGACCGGAATCGAACCTGGGACCTTTCAGTCCGCAGGCCGACGCTCTATCCACTGAGCCAAACCGGTTCTGGCTAGAGAGGTTTATAATTTTAATTTTTATTTTATGTCATTTCTATGTCCTATTGATTTTAACCATAATTTTGTGTCTAGCTAATATTATAATGATCAATCAAAATCACTTCTAGAAAACTATAAAAAAACCTGTACTAGGAAACTGGAGAACCCAGTTTGGATTTAATTGCTGATATGCTCATCTCACAAAGGCATAAACTACACTCCTAGTCCTTGAAGTTTATAATGGAATTAGACTAGAAGGAATGATACTGAAAGTATACCTTAAGTTCTCAAATCCTAAAAATATATAATCTCTCATAGAACCTAAAAATTATTTACTCTCTTCTACATACAGTGATAATAGATTAACTTAAAAGACATTTTATAAATAGTATTCTCTGAAAATCTGCTTTTCTTATCTTTATTGTTTTAATGGCACATTAACCTCAAAGCCTAAGTACTTTACCAGCTCGTGTGAGCATTTTTCTACTCCATGGCTCCAAAAATTATGTAATAAAATGTTATTATAATTAATGTGCAACATATTGTATACTTTGTCTTTTACTATCTGTTTCATTTTGCCAGTTTTACCCTTAAAAAATATGTGGGTGATCAAAAATGGCATTATCCTAAATCCAAATCTTATAACACTTCTATACCCCCACCCAACAGAAAAGAACAAGAACAAATAAAATTACACAATTCCACCACTAGATTTAGAGAAAAATTAATTCCAAGTTATCTGTAAACAGAAAAATAAACAGGAGATCACAATGAGCAATCAGGCTCCTACAACATGCTGGTGTGTAGAGGAAGAGCAGTCCAAGAAATGCTGCATGAAAGAGAGAGGAGGAAAGTTAGCAGAAAGCTTATGATTGATGCAAAATCATGCAGAAAAGAAAGTTTACTCTCTGGAGACTAAAAATAAAATACTTTTCCTCCAACTTTCTAAGTTCTTCTAGCTGGGCTAATAATCACATTAACAATGACAGATTAGCAGGAGTAAATAAAAATTTTAATATATGCATGCAAAGAGTTCACATAACCATGAAAATTCCAAAAACAGTGAGGCAAAATTGGACATACATATATGTCATTTGGATAAAGGAGAAAAGGAGGGCAATGAGATCTTAGATTTCAAAAATGAGAATAGGCAATTTGCAAGTAGTTAAGGAAGAGCAGAACACACATGGCAGGCAAACTCTTACTTCAGTGGGACACAGGGGGTGATCTAGTTACCAGGTTCCTACTTGGACCACTTTCATCTACCATACTAAATTCAGTTAGGCTAAGGCAAACATCCTAAGATTTCCTTCCTGAAGCAGGCCTTCACATCTGAATTTCTTAGGCAAGAAATCAGGGGGTAAGGAGCAAATATTCTTCCTGAGTCATTTATTTCTTAATAATCCGAAAGCATAGCTTTGGGAGTGGCAAAACCTTTGCACCCTTCAACCTCAAGTATGAAAATTCTCAAGTGTTTCTGGAAGTTCAGCCTTTAGGGAAGTGTTTTACAAGTGTGCATTAAGACTCAAGAAAGTAGTTTTGGAAAAAGAAGTGCTCAATAAATATATACTGAATAAATAAATAAAAATTAATCAAAATAAAAATAAAGCAGAACATGAAAATTTCAAAAAGGCATTTGATAAAAATTTTCACTAGTAAAAAATAACCAAGAAAAAGAAGATGATCACAAAATACTTCAAAATTAAATTTCCTCAAACAGGTCCTGGAAGATATGAAAAAAGAAAACAAAACAAAAAAACCTTGAAGTAGAAATCTAAAAGCTAAGAAATGAAACAGACAAATATTTGGTCAAGTAAAAGTTGATGAACCCAAGACAATAAAATAAAAGAAAAAGAATAAAATGACATCATAAATGAGCATTAAATTAAAGTACCTAAAGAACAATAAATTCATATCAAAACTGAATAAGAAGCACTGAAGCAAAATGAAACAACAGAGAATGAAAGTGAGATAAAGAAAAAGTAAAAGTGGTCAGAATGAAAGTGTTTGAGAGGAACGAGCAGCAAGAAATCCAATGTGGATATAATGAGAAATCTTAAAAAGGAAAAAATAATAATGGAAGAAATTAATATTTGAAACTATAATTTAAGAAAGATTTTCAGAAATAAAAGAAAATCTGAATCTATATATTAATAGGACTGACCCAGTAGCAGAAATTTAACCTGAATAAACTCTGAAATATATTTAGACATTAGATTTTAAATATAAAGGAAAAATCCGCATGGATTCCAGGCAAAAATAAGGAATAATTTAGAAGAATGATAGAATTATACTAGCCTCACAATGAAAAATATAATAATGAAGCAAAGCAACAGAGAAGCAATATTTTTTAAAAGGCAAAATTGTTTTTGAAAGATATTTTAAAGAAAACAAATCTATAGAGACAGAAAAAAGAGCATTAGTTTCCAAAGGCTAAAGAATGACTCTAAAGGAGCATTTACTTTGATAATATGGAACTCCTATATCTTGATTATGATGCTGATATATAGTGGCAAGATTATTATGACCTCTGAACACATAATAATATGGACGCTCAGTGTTTATATACTGTATATATATTTTTTCAAAATGTGAACAACTATAAAATCTATTATGCAGATTTAAAAGGGTGAATTTCACTGTAAATTAAATTTTAAATTAAAATATAGAAAAATTTTCAAAATTTGAAACAAACATTTTACTTCTAAACAAGTTTGCCATCTAGATTAAAAACTTACTTTTTTAACTTAAAATTGTTAAACTTTGAGGATTCTGAAGCCATAAGCTCTTCTTAAAAAATTGAATAGTGAATGGATTCACCAAAAAGAGAGATTATTGGGTAAACATCAAAAAGGTTGATGATGAATATTAATATATTTAATTTTAGAGCCAAGACAAAAACAAAAGTGTTATAAAGGCAGAAAATCACTATTATATAATGTATATTATTTGTTACATACTCTATAAAATTAGAAGCAATCTAATTAAAAATTGGCAGAAGAGAAAAAGAAGAGGAAAAAATAAGTATAATAATCAAAGGGTGGGAGTTAAATAATATCAAAAAACCTGACAAACCAGAAAGTAACATCTTATCTAATAAAAGAGTAATATGCAAATTGACCTTCACTACAACACACAAAATGGCCACCCCCATGTGGTCAAAAATGGCCACCACATGATGGCTGGAAGGGGAAGACAGGTGTGGGTGATCAGGCCAGCAGGGGAGGGCAGTTAGGGGAAATTGGGCCAGTGGAGGAGCAGTTAGTTGTGCATCAGGCTGTCAGGGAAGTGGTCAGGGGGTTATCAGGCTGGCAGGCAGAAGTGGTTAGGGGCAATCATGCAGGCAGGCAGACGAGCAATTGTGAGTCAGTAGCCCTGGATTGTGAGAGGGATGTCCGATTGCCCATTTAGGCCTGACCCCACTGGGATTGGGCCTAAATAAGCAGTCAGACATCCTTCAAGGGGTCTCAGATTGGAGAGGGTGTGGGCTTGCCTGAGGGACACCCACCCCACCATGCACAAATCTCATGCACCAGACATTATATATATATATATATATATATATATATATATATATATATATATCCCCTCAGGTGTACGACCAGGAGACCGGGAGTAGTTTGATCACTCTCTATGATGTGTGCTGATCAACAGGGGGCAGCATGGAATAAAAGAAGGCCTTGGCAAATGGAAAAGAAAGGCCCCAACCGGCAGCCAGAAGCCCCCCATTGGCCCTGATAGTCAGTCAGCCAGGCCTAGGAACACTACCCATACACAATTTTTATGCACTGGGCCTCTAGTAGATTTAATAAGAAAACATGGGTCTAAGAATATTAAACATTATACAAATAAAATTTAGAGATGGAAAAGGTTATAGGGGGATAAATGGTGATGGAAAATTTTAAATGAAAAAAACAAATTAAATAAAAATGAAATGAAGTTAACTACTATAGCAAAATTACAAATCTTCCTAAAATCAAAAGATATGTAATTAACAGAAGACAAAAAAATTATTTCTTCACACAGGCCCTCTATCCATTGCTCAGCTTCCTCTTCTTCTGGTACCCCTATTATGCAGATGTTCTTTCATTTCAAGTTGTCCCAAAGCTCCCTTAGACTCTCCTCCTGTTTTTTTTTGTTTGTTTGTTTGTTTTTCTAGTTGCTGCTCTGTTTGGATATTATTTTTTTTACTTTGTTTTCTAACTTGCTTATTTGGTCCTCAGCTTCTTTAAGTCCAGTAGTCGCCAACCTTTCAGACCTCATGGACAACCAGTGGTCCATGGATCACTGGTTGGTGACTGCTGCTCCAAATGTTTCCTTAAACCAGCAGGCACTAATCTTTCAGACCTCAAGGACAACCAGTGGTCTGCAGACCATCAGTTAGTGACCCCTGTTCTAGTTTACTGTTGAAACATTCCTCTAGATTCTTATTTATGTTGGTGACATTCTCATTCACCTTCTTATAATTCTCATTGAATTCTGTGTATTTGTCATCCAGAAGTTTGAGCATCCTTATAACCATTACTCTGAATTCTTTCTCTGACAAATTACTTGCCTCCATTTCATTTAATTACTTGTCGGGCAATTACTTTTTCTTTCCTTCGGGATTGTTTCTTTTTCTCCCCATTTGCTGTCCCATTGTAATAGTTTCTATGCCTTAGATCCAACTGTTATGCTAACCAAGTACTTTTGGGTGTGGTCTTATATAGTTAGTAATGTGTGGGACTCAGTGGAGCAGTCTTTCACATATCCTAAGCAAGGTATTGAAGTGGAGTACCCTATTTGAGTTATTTGGATTCTCCTGATATAGTTGGGTATGAATATTAGTTGTTCATTTGTGAATGAAGTCTCCTCACAGGTAGTCTGACAATGTGAACAAACCCCAGCCTCATTGTGCAAGCTGTTATGGATGAGCTCAAAGTTCCAGTTCTTGTGGAAAGTGTTGCCTGCTGTCTCATTGGCATGGAACTCACTGTGGGGTCCCAGAGTCCATGGACTGGGTGATGGGGGTGCCAGGGCTGTGGCTGTGGTAGTGTAACCCTGGCTGGTGTGGTTTGACTATTGGTGGGATGATGTCACTATGTGAAATGCTACAAGGGTCCCAGAGCCTGGAATGAGGCACAGAGACACAATTGTGTGCAGGTGAGGTAGTAGAATTCCAGCCAGTGAGGCTTCACTCAAAAGCCCAGGAGCTGGCAGCTAGGGGGAGAAGTGGGCGTCTGAGGTCTTCTGTTAAAACAGCATGCCCTTGGCTGGAGAGGCAGACACTCAGCAAATCACAAAGGGGCCCAGGATGGTGCTAGTTGTGGGGTCTGAAGCTGAAGCAGTGTGCTATTGGCTAGAGAGGCCAGGAGGTGGGGATGCAGACTAGTGCAGCCTCTGTGGAAAACAGTTTGGAGTTTCTTCAAAAAATTAAAAATGGAACTCCCACTTGACGCAGTGATCCCACTTCTAAGAATATATCCCAAGAATACAGAAACACCCATCAGAAAGAATGTATGAAATCCTATGTTCATAGAAACAGAATTTACAATAGCTAAGATCTTGAAATAATCTATGTGCCCATCAGCAGGTGAATAGATTGAAAAGCTGAGGTACATATATACAATGGAATACTATGCAGCTGTAAAAAATAAGGAACTCTTAACATTTGCAACAGCATGAATGGATAAAGAGAGCATTATGCTAAGCAAAATGAGCCACTCAGAAAAAGATATGGATCACATAATTTCACTCATATGTGCAATCTAATAAACAACATAGAACGTGGAGACCATGCCATCTTTCAGGGGGAAGTAGGTGTCTACAGCGGTCTGAAAAGCTACAGCAGCAGCACCCACCAAACAGCCAGGGGACCCAGAACATCGCTCTCCAATCAGTGCAGACAATCAGATTCAGAGGAGCTCCACATGCCACATGGAAAGGTCAGATATCACATGGGATAAGGAGAAAGAACTACATAAGCAGACACCCGGAGAACAAAGATCATAGGCAGATGAAGAAACAGCCTGCATATGACAGAAAAGTAGGTATCACCAGAAAAGGAAGTAAATGAAATAGAAGAAATAAACCTGCCAGATAAAGAGTTCAGAAAAATGATCATAAGGTGGCTGAAAAGAATGGAAGACAAAATCGACAATGTGAGTAAGAGCCAAGAAGAAATGAAGAAGAGCCAAAAGGAAATAAAGAAGAAGCAAGAAGAAATGAAGAATAATCAAGAAGAAATGAAAAATGACATCACTGCTATAAAGAACTCAATAGAAAGCATCACAAGTAGACTAGAAGAAGCAGAAGACCAAATCAGTGAGCTAGAAGATAAGGTAGGAAAAAATAACCAAATACAGCAGCTTCTAGAAAAAAAATTAAAAAGCAAGAGGAGAGCCTAAGTGAACTTTGGGATAACAAGAAACAAAACAACATCCACATAACTGGGGTTCCAGAAAGAGTGAAAACTGAGCAGGGAATAGAAAACCTGGTTGAAGAAATAATGACAGAAAACTTCCACAATATAAGAAAGAAGAAACCCACACAAATCCAAGAGGCTCACATAGTCCTAAGCAAAATGAACCCTAAAAAAACGACACCAAGGCACATTATAATTAAATTGGCAAATACCAACGACAAAGTAAGAATCTTAAAAGCAGCCAGAGAGAAACAGAAAGTTACCTACAAAAGAACCCCCATAAGAGTAGCTACTGATTTCTCAACAGAAACTCATCAGGCCAGAAGAGAATGAAATGACATATACAAAGTCATGCAAAGGAAGGGTCTGAATGCAAGAATACTGCACCCAGCAGGGCTGTCAATCAAAACTGAAGGTGAAATCAGGAGCTTCACACACAAAAAAGGACTAAGTGAATATATTACCACCAAAACAGCAATGCAACAAATGTTAAAGGGTCTGCTGTAATAAAAAGAAATAGGAAGCAAAGAAGGAACTCAGGGGTAAAGACTAAAATTGGTGACAGATTAGTACATATCAATAATAACTTTAAATATAAACGGATTAAATGCTCCAATAAAAAGACATAGGGTAACCGATTGGATGAGAAAACATGATCAATATATCTGCTGACTATAAGAAACCCACCTCAGAAAAAGAGATGCAAACAGATTGAGGGTGAAGGGATGGTACATATACACAATGAAATTCTATGCTTCCATTAAAAAGAAGTAATTCTTTCCATTTGCTACAACCTAGATGGAATTGGAGAGCCTTATGCTAAATTAAATAAACCAGTCAATGAAGGAGAAACACCACATGATATCACTCATTTGTGGATAATAAAGTACATTATAAACTGATGAACAAAAGGATAGATACAGAGGCAGTAAAGCATCAAACAGACTGTCAAATTACAATAGGAAGTTTACAGAGAGGTGGGGTAGATAAATATCAACCAAAGGACTCGTATGCATGCATATAAGCATAACCAATGAACACAAGAAATTGGGGGTTGGGTTATGCCTGGAAGGGGGTTGGCAATGAGGATATATGTACATGTAACACAATAAATAAATAAATAAATAAATAAATAAATAAATAAATAAATAAATAAATAAATAAACTGATGAACTAAAATAGACCTATAGACATAGAAATATGAAACAGACTGTCAAACCTCAGAGAGAAGGCAAGGTACAGTGACATGAAAGAAAAGATCAACCAATGAACTCATATGCTTATATGCATAACGCATCGACACAGAAAATAAGGTGGTGAAGGCTTGGGGGAATAAGAGGCAATGGGAAAAAATGACATATGTAATATTTTGAACAATAAATATTTATTGAAAAAGAAAACAATCAATTTGACAAAGGTGCGAAGAGTATACAATGAACTCAATAAAGACTCTTCAATAAATTGTGCTAGGAAATTAGTTGAGATACAAGCAAAAAAATTAAACTAGATCACCAAATTACACCATATACAAAAACAAACTCAAAATAGCTAAAGGACTCAAATGTTAGATGGGAAATCATAAAAATCCTACAAGACTACATAGGCAGCAAAATAGCAGACATACATCTTAGCAATATTTTTTCAGACACAGCTCCTAGGGCAATGGAAACTAAGGAGAAAATAAACAAGTGGGACTACATAAAAATAAAGACATTTCGTGAATGGAAACCATAAACAAAACAACAAGAAAGCCCACTACATGGGAGAACATATTTGCCAATGATATTTCCAACAAGGGTTTAATCTCCAAAATTTACAGAGAACTCATACAACTTAACAAAAGAAAGATAAACGATCCAATAAAAAAATGGGCCAAGGGTCTAAATAGACACTTTTCAAAAGAGGACATTCAGAAGGCCCAGAGACATAAGACAACATGGTTAAAGTCACTAATCATCTGATAGTTGCAAATCAAAACAACAATGAGATATTACCTGACACCTGTCAGAATGGCTATTATCAACAAATCAACAAACTACAAGTGCTGGAGAGGATTTGGAGAAAAAGGAACCTTCTTACACTGCTGGTGAGAATGCTGATGCAGCCATTGTGGAAGAGAGTGCAGAGTTTCTTCATAAAGTTAAAAATGGAACTCCCATTTGACCCAGAAATCCCACTTCTAGGACTACATCCCAAGAAACCATAAACATCATTCAGAAAGGTTATATGCACCTGTATATTCTTAGCAGCATAATTTACAGTAGCTAAAATTTGGAAACCGCCTAAGTGCCCATCAGCAGATGAGTGGATTTAAAAACTTTGGTACATCTACACAATGGAAAATTATGCTGCTATAAAAAAGAAGGAACTTTTACCATTTCCAATAGGGTGGATGGAACTGGAGAGCATTATGCTAAGCGAAATAAGCCAGTCAGAGAAAGATAGATATAACTCATTATATCCCATATGTGGGATATAATGATCAACATAATTTGATGAATAAGAATAGACCCAGAGACAAATGGCAGGAAGGGGCGGGGGTTAGAGATCAACCAAAGTACTTGTATTCATGCATATAAACATAACCAATGGACACAGACACTGAGGAAGGAAATGGGGGCTTGCCCAGGGTGGGAATAGATGGGGGGAGGTCAACCGGGGAAAAAGGAGACATATGTAATACCTTAGACAATAAAAAAAAGAAAACAAGCAGAGGAAGGAACATAAGAAAATATAATGTTCTCAACATTATAACATGATATAATATGACAGTTGAAAACAGTAATGGCAATATCAGTAATAGTAATAAACTTGAGTGAATCTAAGTCACATTTAAAAATAAGATATTTTCAATTTGGCTTACAGAAAAAGATTCAACTACATTCTATATATAAGAAGTCTTAAAACTGTGATTCATAATGCCTTAAAATAAGGATATGGACAAAAGTAAATCAAGCAAATGGAAACAATAGGAAAACAGTAATTGTGATCTTGTTAGGTGACAAAATTAAATTTCAGGTGAAAATGACAGTAAGAGAAAAGAGGAGGATGCTTTTTGGAAAGAAGAACAAAAAAAAAGGATACTCATTTGTGATTTTTAAAAAGTCAATTAACAGCAAACTATAGCAATTAAGAATATCTAAGCCCCGCCAAGACCGGTTTTGCTCAGTGGATAGAGCGTTGGCCTGAGGACTGAAGGGTCCCAGGTTCAATTCCGGTCGGGGGCATGTACCTTGCTTGTGGGCACATCTCCAGTGTGGGATGTGCAGGAGGCAGCTGATCAATGTCTCTCTCTCTCATTGATGTTTCTGACTTTCTGTCCCTCTTCCTTCCTCTCTGTGAAAAATCAATAAAATATATATTTTTTAAAAAGAATATCTAAGCCCCCAAATCACAGAAGAACGTGGGAGGATATATTTTAACTCACTGGGAAATGTTGGCCAGCAACTATACAGTCATTTTATAAAAGATGAAATTAAATTTTACCATATATCAAATACAAAATCTCTAAATGGATTATAGTTCTAATTTTAAAAATAAAACCACACAAATACCAAAGAAAAAGAAAGGTTCATTCATCTATAACTAGCTTTATGGAAAGGATTTTTAACAATGATTCAAAATTTAGGTGTAATAAAGTAAAAGAATGACAACCTTGGAATTGGAATAATAATTATAAAAATACAGGGCAAAAAATACCAAATACCAAGTTCAAAAATAAATAAATTCATTGAAAATATTTTCAACACATAGTATAGGTAAAGGGTTAAGATCTCTAATATATAGAGAGTTCTTTCAAACTGAAGAAAAAATCAACACTCAAAATTTTTAAAAAATAAGCTAAAGATATGAGTAGGCAATTTGTGAATTTTATATATTTTAATATATTTGTAAATATTTAAATTATGCATACACATTTATATATACAGTCTTTAAATATATACAGCTTACCTGCACCCCCCTATTTTCTGTGAGGGCAAGAGTGGCAGGTAGAGGAGCAATGGAGGGGATAAGGACACATATGTAATACCTTAATCACTAAAAAATATATACTGCTTAATTTTAATCATGAGAAATACAAGATAAATGACATTTTTTATCTCTCAGATTGGCAAAAATTTAAAAGCTAAAACTAATAAATTATTTTAGCAAGGTTGTATGATACAAGATCAACACACAGAAATCAATCACATTTTTAGACTAACAATGACCACATGAAAGCTAAAATTAAAATTCAGTGGCCAAGAGACACATGAAACCATGTTCAAAATCACTAATTATCTGAGAGATGCAAATCAAAACAACAATGCAATACCATCTTACACCTGTCAGAATGGCAATCATCAACAAATCAACAAAAAAACAAGTGTTGGCGAGGATGAGGAGAAAAAGGAACCCTTGTGCACTTTTGGTGGGAATGCAGACTGGTACAGCCACTGGGGAGAACAGTATGGAGTTCCCTCAAAAAACTAAAAATGGATCTCCTATTTGACCCAGCAATCCCACTCTTAGGAATATATCCTAAGAAAGTAGAAACACCAATCATATAGGATTTATGCACCCCTATGTTCATAGCAGCACAATTTACAATAGCTACAATTTGGAAACAGCCTAGGTGCCCGTCAGCAGATGAGTGGATCAGAAAACTATGGTAAATCTACACAGTGGAATTCTATGTTGCCATTAAAAAGAAGGAATTCTGCCGAGACCAGTTTGGCTCAGTGGATAGAGCGTCGGCCTGCGGATTGAAAGGTCACAGGTTCGATTCCTGCTGGGGGCATGTACCTTGCTTTCGGGCACATTCCCAGTAGGGGGTGTGCAGGAGGCAGCTGATCGATGTCTCTCTCTCATCAATGTTTCTGACTCTCTATCCCTCTCCATTCTTCTCTGTAAAAAATCAATAAAAATATATTTAAAAAATAAAAAATAAAAGGATTTGAGGACTGAAGTTAGAAAGAAATAAAACTTTTTGATGAGTAATTCCATAAGGCACTAGAGTACAATCACTGCCTTTCATCTTCACATTCATAAAAAATATCAGTAATTGAAAACATATTATTTTTCAGGTATTCTGTGAAGATTTTTGTGTGCATTAACTCATTAAATCCTCATTAAACAATGGATATCATTTTTATATTTTGAAGTTGAAGAAAAAATGTTTAGAGAAGTTAAGTAATCTATTTAAGGCTTCAGAATTTATCAGTAATATACCCAACCATTAAACATAGGCCAAACAATCACCAATGCCCTCTTCTTTATTTTTTCGTTTTTCTTTTTATTGTATAATTGACATGCAAAAAAATTACATATGTTTAAAGTTGCAAATTGATAGATGTCAATACCCCTGAAACCATTACCACAATCAACATAACATAGCTTCACTCTCAAAAGCTTCCTCTGGTGCCTTTGTCCTCTTATCCCCTGTCTGTAACTGTCACCTAATTCTTAATCGCTGTTTTATGCTACATGTCACTTAGAACATTTTTCCCCAAGAACTGTACTCAAAGCATAGAGTTGCTAAAATATCTGCCCATGTATCTTATAAGATTAATATATATGATGGTGAGTACTCTTTTGAAATTAATTATTCCATTAAAATGAAATATACTACTATGCTTATAAGCTATTTTCCTCCATTTTATCTTAATTTCTTTTCAACAATTCCTTAAACCAACTCCCTTGTACTAGAGATGTACACCTTTGAGTGAAAAATAAATATTGCCCAACTCAAAATCCAGAAATACATTTGGGATAGAGTGTTTGGGAATACATAGAGAAAATATAGACCCATCCTTATATTTACCACTGTCAAAATGAGCATTTTTAGGGGTTCCATCCAAAGTCATGTAGTGGTCCCTGATGCTATTCTGTCCCACACGTCTGTTCGGCAGCACAGAAGCCGTTTATCTCCGTCTGTCTTCTCTTTCTCATAAGTGCGTGCTACCATCCCATGGAACAGTCTATGGAGATAAACATAAGCCCTCTGAAGCCCCAGAACAACTTTTTTGGTTGTGAACTAAAGGCTGACAAAGATTATTACTTTAAGGTGGATAATGATGAAAAGGAGCACCAGTTATCTTTGCGAACGGTCAGCCTAGGGGCTGGAGTAAAAGATGAGCTGCACATTGTTGAAGCAGAGGAAATGAATTACGAAGGCAGTCCAATTAAAGTAACACTGGCAACTTTAAAAATGTACAGCCAATGGTTTCCCTTGGTGGCTTTGAAATAACACCACCTGTGGTCTTCTGGTTGAAGTGTATATTAGTGGACAGCACTTAGTAGCTGTGGAGGAAGATGCAGAGTCATAAGATAATGAGGAGGAGGATGTGAAACTCCTAAGTATGTCTGGAAAGCAGTCAGTCCTGGAGGTGGTAGCAAGGTTCCACAGAAAAAAGTAAAACTTGCTACTGATGAAGATGATGATGAGGAGGAGGAGGAAGAAGCAGAAGAAAAAGCTCCAATAAAGAAATCCATAAGAGATACTCCAGCCAAAAATGCACAAAAATCAAATCAAAATGGAAAAGACTAAACCATTAACACCAAGATCAAAAGGTCAAAAGTCCTTCAGAAAACAGGAAAAAACTCCTAAACACTGAAAGGACCTAATTCTGTAGAAGACATTAAGGCAAAAATGCAAGCAAGTATAGAAAAGGGTGGTTCTCTTCCCAAAGTGGAAGCCAAGTTCATTAATTATGTGAAGAATTGCTTCCGGATGACTGAGGTGGAGGCTATTCAAGATCTCTGGCAGTGGAGGAAGTCTTTTTAAGAAAATAGTTTAAACAGTTTGTTAAAAGTTTTTTGTCTTATTTCATTTCTGTAACAGTTGATATCTGGCAGTCCTTTTTATAATGCAGAAAGAACTTTGCCTACGGTGTCTGTTAAATGTTGTCCAGGTTCCATTGCCAAGAATATGTTGTCCAAAATGCCTGTTTAGTTTTTAAAGATGGAACTCTACCCTTTTCTTGGTTTTAAGTATGTATGGAATGTTATGATAGGACATAGTAGTAGTAGTGGTCAGACAAATGGGAATGGTGGGGAGACAAAAGTATACATGTGAAATAAAACTCAGTATTTAAAAAAAAAAGTCATTCAGCGAACTCCAGGTTATCCTAAATATTCTGGAAAAGCTTGTAGTTTTCAGAAATAAACATGTGATAAATAGAATCTCTGATTTCTTTTAATTGTTTAACAAATAGCAGAAGGTAATCTTCTCAGATATATAAAACATCTCTAAAATTGATATACCTAGAGTTTATTCTCAAAATAAAATAATTTTCATATTTGTGTAAATATGTAAATTCCCAAATAAATGATATATTAAGCTCTAGGGGAGTGGTCCTCAACCTTTTTAATGCCACGACCCTTTAATACAGTTCCTTATGTTGTGGTGACCCCCAACCATAACATTATTTTCTTTGCTACTTAATAACTGTAATTTTGCTACTGTTATGAATCATAATATAAATATGTGTGTTTTCCGATGGTCTTAGGCAACCCTGCTAGCGGTTCTCAACCTGTGGGTGGAGAATCACTGCTCTAGGGCAGTGGTTGGCAAACTCATTAATCAACAGAGCGGTAACCATGGCTCGAGTGTTCTAGGGCATTGACACTTAGTGTTCACCTAAACCAGAGGTCAGGACCTGGTAGCTCTTTATTTGACTTCTGCCAGCAGATGAGTTTTGTTTTAGTCTAGCCAATGATTTTTTAAAATTATTTTCTTCTTTTCCCTCCCCTGGCCTTCTCTACCCCGCCTCACTCCAGTACATGTTCTCACCTGTCTAACTCTCCCCACTCAATGCCCTGTATCCATTGGCTATGGTTACATACATGCACACAAGTCCTTCGATTGATCTCTTACAGGCCTCCCCTGCCTTCCCATTGCAACTTGAATACCTTTAAAAGTGTGTAGGTTCCATCTTTGCTATGTTTTCTACCACTCCCCCCTTTTTTTCATAACCTTTTTGCCTTACTCCCTGATATTACCTGCATTGTCCTTAAAAGGTCTCACAGCTTGTGTGCACAAAAGAGACAACCTTGATATTGACATGCTAAAGTCACTAACTTATTATCTCCATGTTTCTACAGTTACTCCAGTCCCCTAGAAAAATACACAACCCTAGGACTTGTATTCCATGTGATCATGAATAAATCTGTTTGCCTTATGCACTGCTGCAATTTTTCTGGGCTTTCCTCAAGCACGGTTGTATCCACCATTACCTGCCACCATTCATTGTATCTTTAAGCTATCCATCATTTCCGATTGGGCACTCATCATCTGCCACTGGGCATCCATCTTGTGCCACTGGGTATATATCATCATTTGCTGGGCATCTGCTGAGTACCGCCATATCTGTTGGGCATCTACAATCTTCCACCAGACATTGTGGTCTCTACTGATGCTCTGCCATTTCACCATGAGTGCCTTTTATGAGCCTGCTGCTTACCTGTTTTGGATGTTGTTACCTGGTGCTGCCAAAGCTATAAACCCTCAATATATACATAGTGCTGTATTTTCTCCAGTCTTCATTGTATTTAGTATTTTTTTTTGTAAAAATTAGGAACATATACCTCCATAACTATGGCATGTTTTGTTATTTAAAGGTTGAAAAGCAAGGCTTGTCCCTGATCCCTTCACAAAATCCCTTTATAAAACAAGAAACTTTTGATTTTGTTTACCTTTTTTCCTTATCCTTATCTACCCAGGGTTTACACTTGCTTTAGGTCTGATTTATAGTCTCTTTACTGATACATTCATTCTTGCCCTCAGCCCTCCACACAAAAAAACATCTCTGTAAAAGACTAAGCAGTGACATTATTTGCATTGTGTACTTGTATATACCAAACATTTATTCCTGTCTCTGGCAATTTTTAAATGAATAAATGAAGGCCTCCTTACCTCTTGTAAATCCATTTATGATATTAGATACTTGGGATTTCCTAGCCACATACATCTAAACCTGTGAATCTTTACTTTTTGGTTCAGATATCTTCTTCCAATGTTTTTGTTCCCTCTTCCAATATACATAATTATTTCACTGCAAGCTCTTTACACTAAGAGAAAAAAAATGATTTTCTAAGTAACTTTTTTAATTCTCACCCGAGGATGTGAGTATTTAGGGACAGAGGGAGACAGAGAGAGAGGGAGGGAGGGAGGGAGGGAGGGAGAGAGAGAGAGAGAGAGAGAGAGAGAGAGAGAGAGAGAGAGAGAGAATATTGATGTGAGAGATTACATAAATTGGTTGTCTTCCATATATTCCCCTACAGGGGATCGAACCCCCAATCTAGGTATGTGCCCTGACTGGAAATCAAACCTGCAACCTTTCAAAATATGGGACAGTGCTCCAACTGGGCCATACCATGCAGGGCTTTTCCAGGTAATTTTTAATTTTAAGTATAAAATGGAAGAATGGTACTCAGTATATTTACATAAAATTGTAGTGAAATATATTAAGAATACAGTCCAGAGGTCCTGGTTCTTGTTCTTATCTCTAGAGTCTACTATCTCTAGTCATTCTTTGCCCTTTATTGCTCTTCTCTGTTCCTTAGCAACATATAACTTTTGCAAATTAATTACAGCTTTAACTATTCTATAAATTCACAAAATAAATTTATAATGTACTTTTAGTTAACATTCCAGTTCTGCCTACTAAATTTATTTCACTACAGGTAGATAGGCAATGCTGTCTCTTAAATAATAACTAACAGCTAACTATATGCTTGTATAATGCCAAGCCCTGATGGTAAGGAAGGTGATAATAACAAAAATTACAGTAGCTAACCTTAATTGAACACTGTATGAGAGGGAAAACTGTCCTCTATGTTCTTAAATTCAGTGCCAGGGCCAAAGACAAAATAACAGGATATATATATATATATACACACACACACACACATACACACACACACACACACACACACACACACACACACACACACACCATGGCCTTCATATAATGAAGTGAACACCAAAGAAATAGACCCAGGGTCTTATATAACATTTTAACAAAGAGCAATAAATAGTGGAGAAGGGACAAGACAAAGTAAAAGGGCTTTGGGCTTTAAGGGGAGGTAAATCGCTGGAGGGTAAATATATGGGGGAAATAACTAGAAGATAAAGGTCTACTATGCAGGCTCAATTATGTATGGTCTTTGGGTGATAAGTGTGTCTCCAGAGATTAAGAGTCATTTTTTTTTCTTCCTGGTATTGAAGGAGAGACACTTGCACAAAAGGATATATGTACCTTGCCTTTAAACAGAAAGGGGGAAAGTGGAGAGCTTTTGTAATATCTGCTGTTTCTCAATTGGTTTCAGCTAAAAATAATACTTATGCCAAAGTGGCATATTGTGGGGTGGCATACTCTGATCCCCATCAGCACTTATTCTTTGTCTGTTATCTCATTAAATCCTCATAACCAACATCCAGGGAGAACTTTATTTTACTTTAGAGATGAAGAAAAGTGAAGGACAAATTTTTACCTAATTTAGTGCCATACTTAGGATATTGGAACATGATAAGCAGGGACAAGTATATAGTGTCTGTGAATTATAGGTAGAAGAAAAGGAAAATTACTATTTTATACAACAGGGTTATATTTCACATGTGCTTTTGTGTGCCTATGAACTTATAATCAATTTGATTAGTCCCAGTAAGAGACCGTTAGATTAAAAAAATTACTCATTATATATTATTTTAATAGTCAAAAGACCTTTTATCTCTTGTTGCCATCTTAGTGAACATAAAAGAAAAATTGTGTAGAATTAACGGGCTATATATACATAACAATCATTCTTACACATTATAAAATGAATAAGAATAGCCTACTTAGCCCTTATTTCTAAAGGCAGTAATTCAATCTTGAAAGCTCTCATATACTAAGTAGAAGCTCTTGCTACTATGAATTCTAACTATAAAACTACTAGAGGAATTTCTCTATATACTACCAGCAGAGTGCTTCATCCTTGTATTATCTGGGTACTTGGAATAACTGTTAAACATTTCTTTCTTTCTTTTCCTCCATAGTCAAAATTCTATATTACAAATGCTGAAATGTGTGTTCCAAATAAAAGATAAAAAATCTAAAATATATTTTTTATTAATATCTTACATGTATACATTTCTCCCCATTGCACCCCTCTCTCCCATGCATGGTCTAAACCCCCAATCTCTTGTGTCCATTGGATATGCTTATATGCATGCATACAAGTCCTTTGGTTAATCTCTTATCTACCCCACCTCTCTCTAACCTTCCCACTATAGTTTGACAGGCTGTTTGAAGCTTTACTGCCTCTGTATCTTTTCCTTCATCAGTTTATAATGTTCTTTATTATCCACAAATGAGTGATATCAAGGGGTATTTTTCTTTCATTGACTGGCTTATTTCACTTAGCATAATGCTCTACAGTTCCATCCAGGTTTGCTGCAAATGGCAAGAATTCCTTCTTTTTATGACAGCATAATAGTCCATTGTGTAGATGTACCATGGTTTTCTGACCCACTCATCTGCTGACAGGCACCTAGGCTGTTCCCAAATATTATCTATTGTAAATATTGTTGCTATGAACATAGGGGTGCATATATTCTTTCAGACGGGTATTTCTAGTTTCTTAAGATTTATTCATAGGAGTGGGATTACTGGGTCAAATGGGAGTTCCATTTTTAGTTTTTTACATTGTGTTACATGTATACATATCTCCCCATTGCCCCCCCCTCCCTCGCAGGCATACCCCATTCCCCCAGTGTCTATGTTCATTGGTTATACTTATATGCAGGCATACAAGTCCTTTGATTGATCTCTTATCTACCCCACCTCTCCTTAAACTTCCTGCTATAATTTGACAGTCTCTTTGATGCTTTACTGTCTCTACATCTATCCTTTTGTTCATCAATTTACAATGTTATTTATTATTCACAAATGAGTGAGATCATGTGGTGTTTTTCCTTCATTGACTGGCTTATTTCACTAAGCATAATGCTCTCCAGTTCCATCCAGGTTGCTGCAAATGGTAAGAATTCCTTATGTTTTATGGCAGCATAGAATTCCATTGTGTATATGTACCACAGCTTTCTGATCCACTCATCTGATGACTGGCACCTAGGCTGTTTCCAAATTATAGTTATTGTAAATTGTGCTGCTATGAACATAGGGGTGCATAAATCCTTTCTGATTGATGTTTCTAGTTTCTTAGGATAAATTCCTAAAAGTGGGATTGCTGGGTGAAATGGAAGATCGATTTTTAGTTTTTTGAGGAAACTCCATACTGTTGTCCACATTGGCTGTACAAGTCTGCATTTCTACCAGCAGTGCACGAGGGTTCCTTTTTCTCCACATCCTCGCCAACACTTGTTTGTTGATTTGTTGATGATTGCCATTCTGACAAGTGTGAAATGGTATCACATTATCGTTTTGATTTGCATCTCTCAGATAACTAGTGACTTTGAGAACGTTTTTATATGTCTCTTAGGCTTCCGTCTTCTTTCAAAAAGATTCTATTTAGATCCCTTGCCCATATTTTTTATTGGATTATTTATCTTCCTTGATCTCTCTGGTAACTCAGTCATTGTTTAATAGCATGCTGTTTAGTCTACATGTATTTTATTTCTTTGAATTGTTTTTATTGTAGTTGATTTCCAGTTTTATTCCACTGTGGTCTGAGAAAATGCTTGATATGATTTCTATGTTCTTGAATATGAAGAGACTTTTCCTGTGAGCCAACATATGGTTTATCTTTAAAAATAACCCAAATGCACTTGAGAAGAATGTGTATTTTGTGCCCTTCGGGTGAAATGTTCTGAAAACGTCAATTAATTCTATCTGGTCTAGTGAGTCTTTTAGGATTGATATTTGTTTGCTGATTCTTTGTTTAGAGAATTTGTCCAATGATGATAGTGGAGTATTCAGTCTCCTACTATGATTGTATTACCCTCAATCTCTCCCTTGATATCCTCCACGTGTTTTTGTTTCTTTTAATGTATTTGGGTGCTACTTTATTGGGTGTGTATTATGTTTACCATAGTTATTTTTTCTGTTGGATTTCCACCTTTAGTATTATAATGTGGCCTTCCTTATCTCTTGTTATGTCCTTCACTTTGAGATCTAATTTGTCAGATATAAGTATTGCTACCTCCGCCTTTTTTTTTTCATTTACATTCACCTGAAAAAAATTTTCCTTCCCTTCACCCTCAGTTTGTGTGCATCTTTTTTTCTGATATGGGTTTCTTATAGACAGCATATATATGGGACATCTTTACTTATCCAATCCATTACCCTTTGTCTATTGATTGGTCCATTTAATACATTTTTCATTTAAAGTTATTATTGATAGGTACTTATTTCTCGCCATTTTTTTTTACCCTTGTGTTCTTTCTTTGCTTCCTATTTCTTTCTTTTTTATTTATTTTTTACAGCCTTTCTTGCATTGCTGGTTTGATGGTAAGAAATTTCCTTAGTACTTTTTTTGTCTGTGAAGCTCCTGATTTCACCTTGAATTTTGATTGATAGCCTTACTGGGTACAGTATTCTTGGATTCAGACCCTTCCTTTGCATGACTTTGTATATTTAATTCCAGTCCTTTTTGGCCTGATGAGTTTCTGTTGAGAAATCAATTGCTAGTCTGATGGAGGTTTCTTTGTAGGCAACTTTCTGTCTCTTTCTGGCCATTTTTAAAATTCTTACTTTGTCATTGGTCTTTGCCAATTTAATTATGATATGCTTTGGCATCGGTTTTATAGGGTTAATTTTGCTTGGAAATCTGTGAGTTTCTTGGATTTGTATGTGGTTTTTCTTACCTATATCAGAGAAGTTTTCTTTTATTATTTCTTCAAACAGATTTTCTATTACTTTCTCAGTTTCCTCTCCTTCTGGAACTCCTATTAAGCGAATGTTGTTTTGGTTCATGTTGTCCCAAAATTCCCTTAGGCTCTCTTCCTGCTTTTATTTCTTTTTTCTAGAAGCTGCTCTACTTGGGTATTTTTTTCCTACCTTGTCTTTTAGCTCACTGATGTGGTCTTATGCTTCTCCTAGTCTACTCTTGATGCCTTCAATTGAGTTATTTACTGCAGTGATGTCGTTTTTCATTTCTTCTTGGTTCTTCTTCATTTCCTCTTGGTTTTTACACATATTGTCAAAATTTTCTTCCATTCTTTTCAGCCACCTTTTGACCATTTCTCTGAATTCTTTCTCTGGCAGGTTGCTTGCCTCCATTTAGTTTACTTCTTTTTCTGGTGATGCCTGCTTTTCTTTCATATGTGAGCTATTCCTTTATCTCACCCAGGGTCTCTCTTCTTCAGGTGTCTGGTTACGTAATTCTCTCTCTCCTGCATTAATTTAAAGGCACAAAGTACAACACAACCAGGTACAATGCTCAAGGCACTGAACAGAAATGTGTTTATGATATTAATAATCACAAATAAAGGTGACCACTAGAAAGAGGAAAATTAGGGGATAAGGAGAGACAGAAGAAGAGAGAAAAGAAAAAGAAAAAAGAAAGAAAAAATAATTAAAGGAGCGCTCAAATGAAATTGGAGAAGGAAAATAGTAAGAGAGAAAAGAAAGAGTAAGAAAGAGAAGTGGAACAAACTATATATATGGGGAATAAGTTCAATAGAACAGCCACTACTCCCAACAAATGCCAGCAACAAGTACCTGGAGATTAATACATCTACAAACAACAACTAATATTAAGTGAGGCAAGGGAAAACAGAAGCAATAAAAAAAACAAAACAAAGCAAACAAAACAAAACAAAAAGAATAAACAAGACAATCTCACAAAAAAAAGGCATAAAAATCAATATAATCAATATTTAAGCAAACAACAACAAAAGGACAGCGAATACCAATTTTTGGATAGTGAAAACAGAGAAGAGAGAGGTATGTATTGACTTGGAGCAGGTGATTGGAAATTAGATATATAAATAGGGTGAAATTTTTATGAGGTAATAAGAAAGAATAGGGAAAATCTAAAGTAAGAAAAGGGTAAGAGAAACAGGACAACAAAAGGGGAAAAGTTAGGAAGAGAGTACTGGCATAAAGGTAGAATTGAGATAGAGAAAAATGATGCCAAAGGAAAGATGAAAATAGAATATGGAAGACTAATCCCAAAGTAAAATAAAAAGAAAGTAAAATGACTTTCTTTTTAAACAAAAATGTAAAATAGTAGTAGTAATAATACTTATTGAAAATAAAAATGTAATAATTAAAAAGGGACAATCAAGTGAGGAAAAGAGAAAAAATAGTTTCTTAAGTAAAAGATGAAGAAAATAAAAATAAAAAAATTAAAATTAAAAACGTATTATGTACATTAGTGAAGGTTATTCACTTCCTCTATTGTTCTGTTTGGTGTGCCCGTTTCCCAATTGGGACAGTATTGCAGTTCCCAGCATTCCACTGCTCCTCAGTGTTGTAAGCCAGTCCTGATTTTTAAGGAGACAGTGTATCTTAATTTCTTTATTCCTTTATGTGTGATTACAAAAGAGTCAATTTGTGATGCAGCCCCTGGGTGGCAGTGTTTTTGGATTGACCTCTGAGACTGTATGTGCTTTCTAGCCTGTGCTTAGATCCTGATTTCCCTGTGGCACTCAATACCAGTTTGTGGGAGTGGACTGCCCCAGAGCTGGTTCTCTGATGGCCACTCCCCACTCTGATCCCCAAGCTTCAGAAAAACAACTTCTGCCTAAAGTCTCCTAGGGTGTCCCTAACTGAGTGATCCTATTTTGGGCTCAGCAACCAGCAACAAGGATCTGAAGAGGAAAGAGCCCAATTGTCCCAGTTGTTGGTGCTGTGGGCAAGTCTGCGCAGTCCCCACTTCCCTCTCCTGTCCAAGCAGTGGCACACTTTTAAAACTTCTAGGCTGTCTCTCTGTGTCAGATCTAAATGGGTTGCTTCCTAGAGATCCCCTCTGTTAGCAGCTCTGAGGACCCCCTTCCCCCTTCACAGATCACACCAAACCCAAAAGTGATGGATCTCTGCAGGTGCAGACTTTCCCTGGTCTTCAAGCTCCTGCTGTGCATGTGTTTCTCGGTCCTGTGGGTCCAGAGACCTCACCTCATTCTAGGCAAAATCTGACCTAGGTGGAGTGTAGAGCTCCTCGAAATCCATGTGTTAGCACCAATTGTTTTGGGGTTTGAAGCTTTTGAATGTGTTCCACAGTTGTAGGTTCTCAGGCTTCAGTTAACATCCACATTCCCCTTCAAGATGGCATGGTATCCATGTCCAAGCTGGGGGTTCCTGGAGGGAACCCAGCAGTGGGGGCTGCCTGCTTAGGAGAACCCTGACCTTCTCCTGTAGTATAGCTGTCCCTCAACAAACACTCTCCATGCAAACCTCAGCTTTTCTCTCAGTCTGCTCTAGGACAAGGCTCAGGAAACATCTGCCATTTTTCCTTCCTACATTTGGTTTTTATGAAACCATTTTTTGCAGAGGTTTTGTTCTGACACTCAGGAGACGGAACATATACTAGTAGACACAGAGCTTAGGGGGTACTTACATTCCAAATGGAAGACTTGCACATGTTTATAGGCTCAAGGGAAACCACTATACATTCTTGTTTACCAAACAATCCTCCTCATGTCCAAAGGACTTCTCCAACAATGGTTGTTAATTCCAATTTAGTTTGGGGTCCAAGAGAAGAAGCAGAAGATGATACTTGGAAGAAAAATTTATAAAGGTACTAGATCAAAGAGGAAAACTGGAGAAATGGGAAAGTCAAAGTTCTTGAGAAAACAAAAATATAACTAAGGTTTACTTTGGGATGCCAGACCTTTGATGAATTACTCTTATTTGTGAACTATTCTGAATTTTTATATTCTCTTCCCACCTCTTAATACTAAGGGAAAATAGAAGGCTCATTCTTTATTTTCAGTTTTGCCAATAACTGTGTAATCAAGGTGAAACCACTTGGCTTCTTTAAGCCTCCTTTTCTTGACTTGTAAAATGAGAAGATTGGGTTAGATGTACCTAAAGTAATAAGGACTAGAGGAAGTCTTTGTAAGAACAGTTGCATATTTATTGGTGCCATCTTTTTTTATATAAAATTGATTTTTATAGAAAGAATATAAATCAGAATTAAAATCTGGTATCAACTATATTAGTAAAAAAGCAATATTACCCTTTTCTTCAGTTAAACATCACAAAAAACAATATTACTGTGACTGGTTATAGTTGGTTTTTATAATAAGACTAGAGGCCAAATGAACAAATGCAAGCACCAGTGAGGTCCCTTGGCCTGGCCTGCAGGATCAGGCCAAAACCAGCTCTCTGATATCACCTAGGGGTTCCAGATTGCGAGAGGGTGCAGGCCAGGCTGAGGGACCCCATCAATGCATGATTGGGTCCAGGGAGGAAAGTGAGAGGTTGGTCAGCCAGGAAGGGACTGCAGGAGAGCTCCAGAGCATGTCCAGCCCATCTGGCACAGTTCTGATTAGAAAGCTAAACTACCAGTTGTAGTGTCTGCCCCCTGATGGTAAGTGCACATCATAGTAAGTGGTTGAGCAGCCTAGCATATTATTAGCTTTGATTGGTTGAATGGACAACTGGATGACTAGACACTTAGCAAATTAGGCTTTTATAATACAGGCTGAGAGACACTTAGCATATTAGGCTTTTATCATATAGTTTCATTTTATAAATGACACTACCCCAAACAAATATCTCTGAAGGTGTTGAAGAAAAATAATGTGTTGGAATTGAGAATACCATATAAAATTTCTAAAAGTTAAATCCTTATATAATCTTTATCAAATTGGAGCATAGGCTTTTAAGTCATCTCAAAATAGAGACAAATTTGCAGATACGGAGTCATATTCATTTGTAACAATAAAAGTTCTGTTTGTGAATGCACTTTTATATGTTGATCAGATATTTCAGATGTCACTTTTACAGACAATATGAGAAGTCTATTCCAAAAATTACAATTTCATATTCACTTATCTTTTAGTAAGCCAAATCAGATAAATGAAGTCATAGAATCCATCCAAGTACTCTTTAAACATTTTCCTTTACTAACTGATTAAATAAATGAAATACTGCCAAAATGCCTTTTACATTCATTGTACGGCTAATAGTATAGCCATTATATTTGGTTTCTATATCTCTTCCAAAATGTATATCTAACTGAAATTAAAACCTTTATTGTGAGTCCTCTCCATGCCACCTTAATCTGTGCCTAAACTCTGCTGTTTGAGTTCTTATGGGCCCACCAGAAGCAACCAGTAAGCCATTAACAATGATTAAAACAAAACAAAACAAACAAAAAAAACCATGGTCATAATTAAACTATTATAACTCATAGACCAAAGCATAATCAATATAAAAACACTCACTAAGTATCTGCTCCTTTTCAACACTGGAGAAACACAGTGGGAAATAGAATGTGTTAGTTCCAATTCCCATCTCTGCCTACAAAGGAGTGTATGATATAATTATGTGTATGCACATGTGTTTTGTATGTGTCGGTGAGATGCAAAAATTTATATAAAGAGATAAGGAGAATGTGGGGTTATTTACTACTGTAAGGTATTGAATATGTAAAATAGTTCAGCAGTCCAGAGTAGGTTGTCTCTGTGGTTAACTGGTGAGAATAGGGCTCACAATGACAGCATTTCAATGACTATAATAATATAGATGGTATATTTTCCCACTTCCAAAATTAATATATAAATGGTCTTTTTCACACTAAATTATATTCATCAAACCAACCCAACTTTGAGGGAAACTAAGGAAAGGGAAACTTAGTTTAATTATATTTATACTTTCAGGATTGAATTTTTCTACTAATTGTTTAAAATGCAAGTGATTATTTCTCTGTAACTTTTAGAGATATATTCTTAATACATTATCATTTAATTTTTGTAAAGGAAAACTCTATTTAGTTTAAAAAGTTTGGGTGAATGCTATGGAACAGAAAGCCAAGGTTTGGAAGAAGCCCAAGTGCTCACCAGAAGATGAGTGGATATTAAACAATGGAATGTTACTCAACTGAAAGGGCGATGGAAGGAGACTTGACTTTGGCTGATGAACAGAGAAATACAATGTACAAATTATATATTATAGAATTGTATACGTGAAACCTATATAATTGTATTAACCAACATCACCCCAATTAATTTAATAAAATTTTAAAAATAATATATTAACACAAATCTTATCTTAATCACCAACTGCCACATTAAAAGATGGCACCAAAACATAAGTAAAATGATTATAAATAAAATAACCAATAAATATGCAACTGTTCTTACAAGGACTTCCTCTAATTATAATTTTAAAGTGTTCAGATTAGGTACTATAAAGTTAGCTTATTTCTATACTTTTTCTGACATTTTCTTGATTGCTCTTCTCTGCATTCATACTTCTTCATCTGTTCCTAGTCCTATTAGCTTTATGTTTATGTTTTAAGACATACCTCATTCTGAATAGTTTATATGGTCCAAGGGGGAAATGGCCTTTGAAGACTTTGGGATCCTTTGTCAACCTTTCAGGTCACCAAATATTTAGTGAATGCTCAGTCTGTATTTGGCCCTTTGCTTGACATTACTAACACAAAGTTCTAGCCCCCCACAATGACCTTACTCCTTCTTAGAAAAAATATTCAAATAATTTAAATTAGTTACAAAAATCTAGCACTATCTAATTTAGTTTCACTAGGTAATCTATTTTTCAACATCAGCCTTGAATAATTTCTGGAATTAAAAAAAAATCAGCAGTAATCAAATTCAGTGGTTCTAACTAAGGACAACCAATGGAGTACTGAAATATCATGTTCTAATTAAAATCTTTGAAGCAAACAGTGATTTTGTAATATTCCTTAGGAGGCAAGGTGAATTTCTCTAGAAATGTGTAATTCCTATGCTTATGTGACAAAAGATGTTTAAAATGCAAGTGATCATTTCTTAATTATTTATTATAAAGTGCTGTACCATTTGTGTGTGGTACTATCAATGTTGAAATTGGTATCATTCCTTTTCTGAAAAGATTTTTTAATAACACAAGTATAATGTTTTGGAGTTCTGTCTTCTGTACATTTTCTGAAACATGGCAGATTACGTGTTTTGGAACAGCACTACCAAATAGGTATATTGGACATTTCTGTGTGTGTGTGTGTGTGTGTGTGTGTGTGTGTGTGTGAGTGTGTGTGTGTGTGTGTGTGTGTGTGTGTGTGTGTGTATATAAAAGAGCTGACAGTAAAGAATTGTCAAGGCAATATTGTAGTCAAGACTGGAACCTTGATGTATGCTGAAGATTGAAGCACCTTTTGCCCTATGGAAATTTGCTAGACAAGAGGGTTTGAATGTATTCAGATAAGAATTCAAACAAAAAATTATCCCCTTTTTAAGCTGGACCCCTAAAGAATTATACCCTAAATATAGTTATGAAAAGTAAACCTAAATATGCTCATTACTAGGTTCTGCAAGGAAAAGTATCTTGGAGTAGAAAAGTGGAGGGAACCTATTCTTTATCAATTTTAACCACAAGCCAGAACTCACAGTGATTTTCAGTGGTCAAAAAATTCAAGCTATAAACTTAGTTGATAATATTTTTGAAATATAGTGCTCCTAAGCATCAATAAGGAAACAACAACAATGTGATTGAAAATAAATGGAAAGGTTCTTCACAAAAAATCCAAATAGGCCACATAGATATTTAAAAATGCTCAAATGTATTAGTAACTAGGAAAATTAAAACAACCATTAAAGACTAGTAAATAATCACAAGATTAGCAAAACTTAAAGTGGTACTATATTTGTGTTGGCAAGCATGTGGAACAATAGGAACTCATATAACTGTGATGAGAATGTACACTGATACAGCTATGTTGAAGAACAAGCTAGTATTGCATAACATTTTAAAAGTGTGTATCCTCTGATCCAGAAGTTCTATTGATGGGTATATAGTCTAAAGAAAGGCTCACTCCTGCTCTAACCAGTTTGGCTCAGTGGATAGACCATTGGCCTGTGGAATGAAGGGTCCCAAGTTTGATTCCAGTCAAGGGCATGTACCTTGGTTGCAGGCACATCCCAAGTAGGAGGTGTGCAGGAGGCAGCTGATCGAAGTTTCTCATCAATGTTTATAACTCTCGCTCCCTCTCCCTTCCTCTCTGTAAAACATCAATAAAATATTTTTTTTAAAAAAAAAGGCTGAATCCTGAATACCAAGATATGTAAAAGAACTGTTTTTAGCAGTATTGCTTGTAATTACCCCATACTAGAAACAACTAAATTCTACAAAATACAGTAAAACAGATACTTATATTTCTGCCTTTATTAATAATACCAAACATCATACAGATGAGAACCTGAAGGCACAGAGAGGTGCAACAATTTAACCAAAAATCACACAGATTTTAAGTGATAGAGGTGGGGTTTGCCTCCAAACAATCTAACCCTAAAGTCCTTAGCTATTATAAACTTGTTCTGTAGGAAATGAATAATGTAAGGTTCAACTGTGTGACATTGACATTTATGTAAGTCAAAAGAGCTGAATATTAGCAAATTCATGTTTCAACCTCACAGTTCCTTTAAGTTTTGAGTATAGTTGGCCTGAAATTACCTTGCTCAGTATATCAGCCTACTTCTCCCTAGTTTTCTCACACAAAATGATTTTTATGCTGTCTTTTATTGGTGAAAAAAAAAAGTTTTCTTTGCTCTTTCCTCTAAAAGCCATCATTGCTAAAGGGTCTTGGCTGCTTCTTTATTCTGGTTTTCATTTTGATAAGTGACTGTGACACAAAAGAGTCTGACTAACCATGAGGAATGGAAATAATGAAAGCAATTATAACTGTTGACATCTGCCAAGATATATAGTCTTTGGCATGCATTTGTACTAGTCACTCACTACTGGGCAACAGACTCTTCCCAAATTAAAAAAAAACATAAGAATGTTTTTCTGAGACACTCTATACGCTGAATGAAAATAAACTGTCTGTTCTTGGGCCTGGTTCCACAGAGGACTCTATACAACACAAACCCACCAACTTTTTAAGATTCTTTTAAAATTTAATGGACGCAACTAAGTGAATGCAACACATGAATTTATTCAAGAATAGAACTTTCTCTCAGAATTGTATCTTAACGTTTTAAGAGGGTAGGTAGAGGAGAAAGACAAGTCATGAAAAATTTGGTCACATGAAAGTCTTTATGATTTCACAGGGAAGAAATATCCATATGTTGACTATAAGTGAAAATGAATTAAAAGTTTACAAATGCTTGAGAGAACCCATCTGAAGTATAAGAGATTGGATTAAATTAAATAACCAGGAAAAAGAAATTATAAAATTGCCACACAATTTTGGTCTAAAAAGTGTACCTTTTAAAAATGATTCAAAGCTAGGATTTCCCTTTCCACACAGAAATAAAAACATGCAAACTAAATTTTAAATTCCCCAAATATTCCTCAGAATAATGAGAAAATTAATTTTCTATATATTTTCTATTTAGATAAGAGTTTGAAGGATGAGATAATTCTGTTAAAGTTCAAGAATCAGTTCTGAATTTTTTTATCCAATGGTATTAATAAAAATAGGAGAAAACTATAATATTGTGCCCCTCCCAGAAAATCCCATATACATTTCATATTCTAGTGATATTTTATGCTTAATCAATATAACCTTTCCAATTCAGGTGAAGTATAGATTAGGACAAAATCAAGGTAATTGTTTTGGAAATTCATTATGATATCTCAAATTCAAGTTCTTATCTTCTGTTTTGAACTTATGTCTGGGGAGAAATGACTTTATTTATGTCAGTCTTCTTCAAGTATACTTTCCATTGTCTGCTTTTCAAAGAACTACCAAAAAAATTTACAGCTCTCAGGAGAGCTGAGACCTTCCCCTTAATGATACTTTCTCAAAAAGAAAATTGCTTTGCTTCAAACTTTTGGCACAGGAAGAGTTTTGTAGGAAAGGTTTTGAAACATTAATTACCCTTTTATAATAATTAAAATAAAGAACAACCAGAAATTTGAACTGCTGCCGAATGTCCAATTATTTCAGTGTAGTTATTTCCTTCCTGCTCAAGAGATTTATGATTCATGTTTTATCATGTTTTACACTTACAAGGAACTGACTATCTTGATGTTTCTCATTAACTACAGTCATGCACACTATGCAATGTTGAGTAAGATCCTCCCAGTGCTGCAGCTTCTCAGTGAAAATTTAAAATGTTATTAATTCTTTCCTGGTTGATTCCTGAAAGCAGGACAACCTGTTATAGGCCTTTTACAGAAAGAAAATAATTACCAGTAATTATAATTAGAATTTATCTTAGGTATTAGGGTAAAAAAATATGCCAAGATATCTAAGAACTTAAAGATTGAATTTTTAAAAAATGTTATCCTATATAATAAAGAGGTAATATACAAATTGACCATCACTCCAACATACAAGATGGCCACCCCCATGTGGTCAAAGATGGATGCCCCCATGTGGACACAAGAAGGCTGCCACAAGATGGATGGCAGGGGAAAGCAGTTGTGGGCCATCATGCCAGCAGGGGAGGGCAGTTGGTAAGGACCAGGCCTGAAAGCGAGGACAGTTAGGCATGACAAGGCTGGCAGGCGATGGCAGTTAGGGGCAACCAGGCTGGCAAGGGAGGGCAGTTAGGGGTGACTGGGCCAGCAGGGAAGGGCAGTTAAGGGAAATCAGGACAACAGGGAAAGACAGTTAGGAGCAACCAGGCATGCAGGGGAGGGCGGTAAGGGCCAACAAGGCCCACAGGGGAGGGCTGTTGAGAGCAATTAGGCCTGCAGGAGACGGCAGTTGGGGGGGGGGCGGACCAAGCCTGCAGGGGAGGGCAGTTGGGGGTGACCAGACTGGTAAGGGAAGGAAGTTAGGGGTGACTGAGCCAGCAGGGGAGGACAGTTGTGGTGACCAGACCTGCAGGGGAAGGCAGTTGGGCACAATCAAGCCTGCAGGGGAGGACAGTTAGGGGCAACCAGGCCAACAAGGGAGGGCAGTTAGAGGTGACAAGAGTGGCAGGGAAGAGCAGTTAGGGTCATTCGGGCAAGCAGGTGAGCAGTTGGGCATTGATCATGCTGGCAGCGCAGTGGTCAAGGGGCAGTTAGGAGCAATCAGGCAGGCAGGCAGGTGAGCAGTTGGGAGCCAGCAGTCCTGGATTGTGAGAGGGGTCCCAGATTTGAGAGGGTGCAGGCTGGACTAAGGGACACACATAGCCCCTATGCAAGAATTTTATGTACTCAGTCTCTAGTTAAATTATAATTGACATACAACATTATACATTGTAATACAGTGTGAAACTTGGCATATATATATACACACACTAGAGGTCCAGAGCGACCCATGGGGTGGGTCGCTCATCCCAGCCTGCCCACTCTCACAGTACAGGAGCCCTCAGGGGTGGGAGGCCACCTGGCTATCAGGGAAAGGTGAAGCCCTATCATACCTCTGCTGCTGCCACAGCTGGTAGTGAAAGCTTCAGCCAGCCTTGGTTACCTGAGCCGTGGACAGCATTGGGCAGCTGGGCTGAGGGGACTGTCCCCGCCATCTTGTGGCTGTGAATACCTCCATCTTTGAGGGCATGGCAGTCAATTAGAATATTCCCTCCTTATTGTCTGTGGGTGCCACCATCTTTAAGGGCCAGTCAATCAATTAACACATTACATCCTTATTGGCTGTGGGCATCACCATCGTTTAGGGGAAAATGGTAAATTAGTATATTCCCTCTTTATGGGCTGTGGGCACTGTCATATTTGAGGGCATGCAGTCAATTTTTGTTTGGTTGGTTGGTTGTTTTTTGTTGTTGTTGTTTTAGTTTGTTCTTTTTTTACAATTTTTTAATTTTTTTTATTTTTATTGTTTAAAGTATTACATATAGTAATACATGTATCTCCTTTTTTTTTTACACATTGACCTTCCATCAGACTACCTTACCCTTGTCACATGACCTCATTCCACCACCACTTCCCACAGTATCTTGTGTCCATTGGTGTGCTTATATGCATGCATACAAGTCCTTTGGTTGATCTATTTCTCCCTCTCCCCAACACTCCCCAGCCTTCCTGCTGTAACTTGACAATCTCTTTGATGCTCTACTGCCTCTGTATCTATCTTTTTTTCATCAGGTTATGATCTTTATTTTCCGTAAATGAGTGAGATAACGTGGTGTTTTTTCTTTCATTGTCTGATTTATGTCACTTAGCATAATGCTCTCCAGTTCCATCCATACTGCTGCAAATGCTAAGAACTCCTTCCTTTTTATAACACCATAGTATTCCATTGTGTAGATGTACCAATTTTCTAATCCACTCATCTACTGATGGGCATTTAGGCTGTTTCCAAAACTAAGCTAAGGTGAATTGTGCTGCTATGAACATAAAGGTGCATATATCCTTTCTGATTGGTGTTTCTAGTTTCTTAGGATATATTCCTAGGTGTGGGACTACTGGGTCAAATGGGAGATCCATTTTTAATTTTTTGAGGAAACTCCATACTGTTCTCCCCAGTGGCTGCACCAGTCTGCATTCCCACCAGCAGTGCACAAGGGTTCCCTTTTCTCCACATCCTCTCCAGCACTTGTCATTTGTTGATTTGTTGATGACTGTCATTCTTACATGTGTGAGATGGTACCTCATTGTCTTTTGATTTGCATCTCTCTGATAATTAGTGACTTTGAGCATGTTTTCATATGTCTCTTGGCCCTTCTTCTGTCATCTTTTGAAAAGGTTCTATTTAGGTCCGTTGTCCATTTTTTTATTGCATCGTTGATCTTCCTTTTATTAAGTTGTATAAGTAGCTTGTAGATGTTGGAGATTAAATATTTATCAATTATAACATTTGCAAATACTTTCTCACTCACAGTGGTCTTTCTTGTTGTTTTGTTGATGGTTTATTTTGAAGTGAAAAAGCTTTTTATTTTTATGTAGTCCAATTTGCTTATTTTCTCTTTAGCTTCCTTTGCCCTAGAAGCATTATGGGTGAAGAAATTGCTTCACATATGTCTGAGATTTCTCTGCCTGTGAATTCCTCTAGTATTTTTATGGATTCCCATCTTATGTTTAAGTCCTTTATCAGCTTTGAATTTATTTTTGTGTATGTTAAAAGTTGGTGGTCTAGTTTTATTTTTCTGCATGTATCTGTCCAATTTCCCCAACAACATTTATTAAAGAGACAATCTTGACTCCATTGTATATTCATG